>OX638135.1:19725736-19798236 GCA_951804985.1 Dryomyza anilis
AGTGAGTGTGAGTAGACCAAAAAATACCGTGAGTGAGTGTGCGTGAGTAAATTTTTTTCGTGAGTGAGTGTGCATGAGTTAATTTTTTTCGTGAGTGAGTCAAATGTTTCATAAAATAAAAAATCTCACTTTTAATTTTTTTGATTTTCTGTATTTTTGCTGAACTACAGAACAAGTAGGGCCACCCCTTGAACTCAGATGGCTTTGGAAAAGCACCCCTTATTCAGAACTATAATAAATCATACCGACCGAACTAATTAGGACTTATTTCACTTTTTATTACGAAGTAAGTCCTATTACACAATGAAATAACTCTTAACAAATAAAATTTCATTACTCCTAATTTTGTTGAAATAACACCTAATGTTTAGGTGTTATTTCATATGCAATAGCACCTAAACTTTTTATGAACATTCTTAGGCTTTTTTTCCCCTTTTTTTAGTTTTTGCATTAGGTGATATTCCGCAGAGCCATTAAAAACATCTTAAATAAGAATTATCAAATAAAAGACATTGGAGAAGCTAATTTCATAATGGGGATGAAGATTACACGCGACAGGCAGAACGGCAATCTCTGGATTGATCACGAGCGTTATTTGCGAGATATTCTTCACAAATTCAACATGGAGGATCCCAAAGACATGAGTACACCGTGCGATGCAAACCAAAAAACCACTGATGCAGTAGCGTCAACGCACTTATGGAGGACTGACGTGTCGTGTCGTCTCTTGTCCTTTTAACGTTTTCCGTCCGTTTAGTATAAATGTGTTTTAAAACTGTGTTCAATGTGCCCGCCCAACATAAAATAAGAAAATTAAATTAAAACACAAACTAATAATAAATTAACACAAAAAAACTAAAAATAAACAACAAATAAAAAAATACAAACTATATACTGCAACAACAACAACATAATAATTGAACCAGTTTCGCGCTGCCTTCTGAGTTACCGCACTCGCTGTTTTTGCAATTGCCGACGCAAAGGGCTTTTCTATGCTCTTTGCTGCAATTGCACAGGTTTGTTGACGTATTCCATCGCCCATCCTAATCCACGCTACAAGCGCGCACGGTTGAGGCTGCACTGAGTGCATAATGTATGCTGTGGTGAAGGCCTAACACTCACCACGGCTTGACTCATTTGTTTGTTTCAACTGCTGCGCCTTGGTAGTATGTATTAGAGATGGGCATGTGAGCGTGATTCAGCGCGATTCACGTGATTCACGTGTGATCACGCGTGATTGTGATTGAATCCTAATTTTGCTCACGTGATTGTGAGTGTGAGTAGACCAAAAAATACCGTGAGAGTGTGCGTGAGTCGAATATTTCATAAAATAAAAAAATCTCAGTTTTATTTTTTTGCGATTTAAATATATTTTTGCTGAACTACAGAACAAGGTTCAGAACTCAGAAGGCTTCGGGGAGGCGACTGCCCACATTTCAGAACTATAATAAATCAAATCCTTTCTAACGACCGTCATATACCCACCCCTTCTTCAACTCAGAATAAGTTGCAAGGTTTCAGTCAACAATTGATCTAACCCCTGCCAACCGGCCGTACTTAGTATGGACTAGTCAATTTTTGTGGGGTCATGTCAATAGTTTTTGCTTGGTTTCATACGACCGTTCATGGAAATGGACATAGAATGCATTTTTTTCGATATACTCGTTTTTGAAAAAAGTTGAATTTTCAATTTCAACTATACATGATAACTCTGTATTGACTTCCTTTTGTTTATTAAGTTTAGTTTGTTCCAGAGGTTCGTATGGGGTCCAGTTTTTATTCGAGTTATAAATGTAGTAACCAAAAAAATCGCTTCACAAATAGTTGTTCACAAAGTAAATTCATCCGTGCTAAATTCTACCCCGGACTATTCTTTTATTGATCATTTATTTCCAGAGATCATTTTTCCAGGGACAATTCTTAAAGATTTTACACGAATTCTTTACCGGAGAATTATTTTGCGATGCAATTTTTTGGTTTTTATATGAACAGCATATTGAAGGTCTTTCACATTTCCATCTAAAAAGACCGTGAGTGAGTGTGCGTGATTAAAAAATTCTTTCGTGAGCGTGAGTGAGTGTGAATTAAAACTCACTCACGTGCCCATCTCTAGTGCGTAGGACTGCAAGCCTTTTTGTTATAAAAACATATAATAATACTACCTATTTTTCTTCAAATATATGACATCGCCGATAGCTCAGTGGTTAGTGCGTTGGTTTGCAAGGCAAAGGGTCCCGTAGCACATGTTAAGATCTGTACCTTTGTCCCACAAAGGTATCTTGCGACTGAAAAACGAATTTCGTCTATAATGCGTGGTTCTGTTGGGGTGCCCCAGCAGAACGCGAGTACACACGATCTGGTGGAATCAGGCCATGTATTTCCCTAGAACACTTACCGTTGTTATACCTATAAAACAGGCTTACACACCCAACGGTCCTTCGGTGCTAGGGAATACAATTTGTACCTGTTTTCGTAATCCCGGGATTTCGGGATTGAACACTTTTCAATCCTGGGATTCCGGGATTAGTTCAAAACACAAGTAATTTAGAAAAATATTTGTTTTACTCCATACTCAAACCATAATTTGACTTTTATTTAGGCATTTTTAAATTATTTAAGATATAAAAGCTGAAACGCCAACGGTTCTATTTTGAGAAAACTTGACAGCATTCGATGAACTAGATAGAACTAGCTTTTGATCTGGTTCTAGTTGTTGCTTGGTGTGTTTTTTTTTTATATAAAATAGAGTTTTGGCTCTAGATCACACGCCACGGGAACACAGTTAATGATTAACAGGAACTTAGTTTTAAGATAATAGATATTGTCTAAACTAACGATAAAAATAACTAAACTTCTTGGTAGTTTTCTATATTTTGAAATTTGCTATTTTAACCATTTTTCGTCGAAAAACAAAATAAATGACATATTGTGAGTTTTATATATATATTTATGTATATATATATATATATATATATATATATATATATATATATATATATATATATATATATATATATATATATATATATATTTCTGTATATATATATATTTCTGTATATATATATATATATATTTATGTATATATATATATATATATATATATATATATATATATATATATTTATGTACGTATATATATATTTATGTATATATATATATATATATATGTATATATATATATATATATATATATATTATATATATGTATATATATATATATATATATATATATATATATATATATATATTTATGTATATATATATATATATATATATATATATAGATGCGGTACCTCATTGGTTAGTGCATTCGGCGGCGAGCCGAGAGGGCCCCGATTTAAGCCAGGACTGGGGCTAACTATATCGGGGCTAACTATATCTATACCGCGCTACCTCTTGGCAGTAAATGGCAAACCTACGACAGTAAAACATTGCCTATGAAAAGCTCTCACCCGCCATTCGGATTTGTCAATAAACTGTAGGTATCACCACTATGAGTACAAATATAACACGCTCAGCTGAAAATGGTGAGAGAGCTCGGCCTAAGTTCTTATAGGACTGTAGTTAATTAATTTTTTCTTGTTTAATGAACTTTATCATCAGATTTTGTACTTAAAACCTTTAATTTTTTTGATTTTTGGCCGCACCCGTTGCAGTGTGTGTTGCTGGTCATTGTTACACATCAAAAATTTTGAAAATGTAATTTTTCATATCAAAGTATCAAGAGTTCATACACATTTTATAATTTTTATACCCTACACTAAAAGTGAAAGGGTATATTCAGTTTGGTACGCCGTTTGTAACACCCAGAAGGAAGCATCTCCGGTATGGAAAAGTTATATATTCTTGATCTGCATGTTCTCCTGAGTCGATTTAGCGATGTCCGTCTGTCTGTCGGTCTGTCCGTCTGTCTGTCCCCCTCTGTCTGTCTGTTGAAATCACGATTACAGAAAAAGTAGATGTCCTAGAGCAATGAAACTTTAGATTTAGATTACTTATATCTAAGCTGTCTGAAGAAGAAAATTGACATGATCGGTCTATTGTAACCTAAGAACAGACCACTTATGTTCAAATACCTCATATAAAATGTATATCTACAGATCAATTTTACTGTATACGTGCTTAGGTTAACTTTTTTTGGTAAAATATATATTGACTAATGCTCAAATACATGAAAGTAGTGGTTTCCGGCGAACGACTTGTGGTTCAACAAAAAAAAATCGAAATTCGGTACACCTACCCATTTGTAAATATGGGTATCAAATGAATGGAAATACTTCAGCGATTGAAAGTTTGTAGTTATTTTCGGGATTCGTATATCCTGCTGACCTATACACCACTTTTAATGGTATCCACACATACGTGTAGGGTATTTATAGTCGGCTTAGACCGACTATAATTTTGATAATCCTAACTATCATAATAACACTTACTTTAAAATTTCCCATGTGATCTAACCTTCCCAACTGGTTAATATTATTTTCACAAGTTTTCGTATTAGTTTCACATAAATCATTATAGTTTACATTTTTACATTTATTAATATTACATTGATATGTATTCTTGTGAAAGTGATACTTATTTTGCCATTACAACCCATGATGGATTTCGTCCGCAGCAATTATACTTTGTCAGTCGCTTCTGCATTGCGCGCGCGGTTTCATTTTTGCACTTCAAGTGTTGTTAGGTTGTCTCGCACTTGGTCGCTCCACCAAAGATTCGGACGCCCTATGTTAGTACGTAGTAGAGATGGGCATGTGAGCGTGATTCACGTGAATCACGCGTGAAAACGCGTGATTGTGATTGAATCCTAATTTTGCTGACTTGATTGTGAGTGAGTGTGCGTGAGTAAATTTTTTTCGTGAGTGAGTCAAATGTTTCATAAAATAAAAAATCTCACTTTCAATTTTTTTGATTTTCTGTATTTTTGCTGAACTACAGAACAAGTAGGGCCACCCCCTTGAACTCAGATGGCTTTGGAAAAGCACCCCCTATTCAGAACTATAATAAATCATACCGACCGAACTAATTAGGACTTATTTCACGTTTTATTACGAAGTAAGTCCTATTACACAATGAAATAACTCTGAACAAATAAAATTTCATTACTCCTAATTTTGTTGAAATAACACCTAATGTTTAGGTGTTATTTCATATGCAATAGCACCTAAACTTTTTATGAACATTCTTAGGCTTTTTTCCCCTTTTTTTAGTTAGGCGTTTTTGCATTAGGTGATATTCCGCAGAGCCATTAAAAACATCTTAAATAAGAATTATCAAATAAAAGACATTGAAGAAGCTAATTTCATAATGGGGATGAAGATTACACGCGACAGGCAGAACGGCAATCTCTGGATTGATCACGAGCGTTATTTGCGAGATATTCTTCACAAATTCAACATGGAGGATCCCAAAGACATGAGTACACCTGTAGATGCAAACCAAAAAACCACTGATGCAGTAGCGTCAACGCACTTATGGAGGACTGACGTGTCGTGTCGTCTCTTGTCTTTTTAACGTTTTCCGTCCGTTTAGTATAAATGTGTTTTAAAACTGTGTTCAATGTGCCCGCCCAACATAAAATAAGAAAATTAAATTAAAACACAAACTAATAATAAATTAACACAACAAAACTAAAAATAAACAACAAATAAAAAAATACAAACTATATACTGCAACAACAACAACATAATAATAGAACCAGTTTCGCGCTGCCTTCTGAGTTACCGCACTCGCTGTTTTTGCAATTGCCGACGCAAAGGGCTTTTCTATGCTCTTTGCTGCAATTGCACAGGTTTGTTGACGTATTCCATCGCCCATCCTAATCCACGCTACTAGCGCGCACGGTTGAGGCTGCACTGAGTGCATAATGTATGCTGTGGTGAAGGCCTAACACTCACCACGGCTTGACTCATTTGTTTGTTTCAACTGCTGCGCCTTGGTAGTATGTATTAGAGATGGGCATGTGAGCGTGATTCAGCGCGATTCACGTGATTCACGTGTGATCACGCGTGATTGTGATTGAATCCTAATTTTGCTCACGTGATTGTGAGTGTGATTATACCAAAAAATACCGTGAGTGAGTGTGCGTGAGTCGAATATTTCATAAAATAAAAAAATCTCAGTTTTATTTTTTTGCGATTTAAATATATTTTTGCTGAACTACAGAACAAGGTTCAGAACTCAGAAGGCTTCGGGGAGGCGACTGCCCACATTTCAGAACTATAATAAATCAAATCCTTTCTAACGACCGTCATATACCCACCCCTTCTCCAACTCAGAATAAGTTGCAAGGTTCAGTCAACAATTGATCTAACCCCTGCCAACCGGCCGTACTTAGTATGGACTAGTCTATTTTTGTGGGGTCATGTCAATAGTTTTTGCTTGGTTTCATACGACCGTTCATGGAAATGGACATAGAATGCATTTTTTTCGATATACTCGTTTTTGTAAAAAGTTGAATTTTTCAATTTCAACTATACATGATAACTCTGTATTGACTTCCTTTTGTTTATTAAGTTTAGTTTGTTCCAGAGGTTCGTATGGGGTCCAGTTTTTATTCGAGTTATAAATGTAGTAACCAAAAAAATCGCTTCACAAATAGTTGTTCAAAAAGTAAATTCATCCGTGCTAAATTCTACCCCGGACTATTCTTTTATTGATCATTTTTTTCCAGAGATCATTTTTCCAGGGACAATTCTTAAAGATTTTAATCGAATTCTTTACCGGAGAATTATTTTTCGAGGCAATTTTTTGGTTTTTATATGAACAGCATATTGAAGGTCTTTCACATTTCCATCTAAAAAGACCGTGAGTGAATGTGCGTGATTAAAAAATTCTTTCGTGAGCGTGAGTGAGTGTGAATTAAAACTCACTCACGTGCCAATCTCTAGTGCGTAGGACTGCAAGCCTTTTTGTTATAAAAACATATAATAATAATACTACCTTTTTTTCTTCAAATATATGACATCGCCGATAGCTCAGTGGTTAGTGCGTTGGTCTGCAAGCCAAAGGGTCCCGTAGCACATGTTAAGATCTGTACCTTTGTCCCACAAAGGTATCTTGCGACTGAAAAACGAATTTCGTCTATAATGCGTGGTTCTGTTGGGGTGCCCCAGCAGAACGCGAGTACACACGATCTGGTGGAATCAGGCCATGTATTTCCCTAGAACACTTACCGTTGTTATACCTATAAAACAGGCTTACACACCCAACGGTCCTTCGGTGATAGGGAATACAATTTGTACCTGTTTTCGTAATCCCGGGATTTCGGGATTGAACACTTTTCAATCCCGGGATTCCGGGATTAGTTCAAAACACAAGTAATTTAGAAAAATATTTGTTTTACTCCATACTCAGACCATAATTTGACTTTTATTTAGGCTTTTTTAAATCATTTAAGATATAAAAGCTGAAACGCCAACGGTTCTATTTTGAGAAAACTTGACAGCATTCGATGAACTAGATAGAACTAGCTTTTGATCTGGTTCTAGTTGTTGCTTGGTGTGTTTTTTTTATATAAAATAGAGTTTTGGCTCTAGATCACACGCCACGGGAACACAGTTAATGATTAACAGGAACTTAGTTTAAAGATAATAGATATTGTCTAAACTAACGATAAAAATAACTAAACTTCTTGGTAGTTTTCTATATTTTGAAATTTGCTATTTTAACCATTTTTCGTCGAAAAACAAAATAAATTACATATTGTGAGTTTTATACACAAGATAGATAGTCTTTATCAGATTTCTTCTCAAAAAGTTACGAGAAAGAAACAATTAGTATGCAATAATAATTAATAATAATTTTGTTGCATTATGTTTATAAAAAAAAAACAGAACACAAATTAGGTAAAGGGATCGAATATTTAAAAGTGACTGATAAAAAAGTTTGTAATATCAGTTGTGAGTTTGACTATGTTCAAATCCCCATAAACTATTTACATTATGATTATACAAACAAAATATTTCAAAAATGGTCTAAACATTTTAGAATTTATTTCCAAATATGTATTTAACAACTTATTAGAATTTTAGCATTTCTGTATATATTAAAATTTGTCTACACAGTAAAATAATTATTGGGTTAAAAAATTTTATTTAAAAAAAATTATAATAAATCGAATCAAATAAAACGTGTAATAATGCAATGTCAAAATTTCTCTAAGAAATTATCTAGTGCCTAATTTTTTAATCTCATTGATTTATCTCGTATATAAGACTTTGGTATTAGCTTTTCAAAATTGGGATAAATTAAATTCATTGATTTTATACCAAATTTTATATCATGTTTTGTATTGAGAGCTTTGGAATGAATTTTATATCGTGTCGTTTGCAGTACTATTACAAAATAGTAATTTTTTGCCAATCCCGAAAATCCCGGGATTAGTACATTTTAATCCCGGGATTTTCGGGACTAGAAAATGATCGGGATCCCGAATCCCGGGATTGTATTCCCTATTCGGTGCTCAAGAGAATTATGTCCATCCCCTATTTGATATACCGCACGCTGTTGTATTCGGTCCAGGACTCCAACAAGGATTTTGAAGCCCCTGTCGAAATGTGCGAATTGTATTCCACCGAATCCATTCTTTTGTGAGAAAGCAGACAACTTTGGATCTTGCTTTCATTATAATCTACCCTATTTGCAACAACCCACACGGAGATTGATTTAAGGTCATTATTGAGTGTGTCATTCATAGTGAGTTTTTTACTCTCAATCTTCGAAGAGTTTGTGTACTTATTGAACGGGTATGAATGGTTTTTGGAGAACTGGAACAAATAGTAGAAGTTCCAATAGTGTTCGTAAGCAAATCAGGTTTGTTTCGAAGAAATTAATCAACAGTTGTCAACATACAATGGTTACCACACAGATAAAAGGGAACTAGGCCCCGTGAGTGTTTAGGTATACCTACCCATTTGTACATATGGGTATCGAATGAAAGGAAATTCTTCAGCGATTTCAAATTTGTGGTTATTTTCAGGATTTGTAAACACTGATGAACACTGGTGCACCACTTTAAGTGGTCACCGAACACATTATCACATATGTCTAGTGTATTTATAAACGGCTTAGACCGACAAAAATTTTAATAATTCTTACTAACTTCATCCCACAATATTCCTACTTCAAAATTTCTGATGTGATCTAACCTTCCCCACTGGTTTTAATTAATTTTTTCTTGTTTATCGAAGTTAATCATCAGATAAAAATATTACATTTAAATATTACATTTTTTTTGATTTTTGGCCGCACCCGTCGCAGTGTTTGTAGCTGGTCATTGTTGCACTTCCAAAAATTTTGAGAATGTAATTTTGCATTTCCAGAGTGTACCTTCGGAAGTAGTTCGGCTCCTGTTGCAAAACGTTTTCGAAGTCTGGAGAGTGTCCGAGTTTTCCACAGTGAGCGGCTAGTGCTGTTTTCTGCTCTATTGGTTTGCATTGTGCTTTGTGATCAGATTTATGCGAAGAAATTCTTGTCCTAAATTTTTTCTTTGTCGTCTCAACATATGTTTTATTACATATATTGGACCCATCACCTTTGCATTCAATACAGTATATCAAGTTAGCTTTATCAAAATTGTCTGTCTTGGTTTTTGTATTACTGTGTAGTTGTTGTAATGTGTTACTTGTCTTTAATGCTAAGTACTTGATATTTATCTTTGTCGTATATGTCTGATTTTATAATCCTCTCGGATAGTCCATTTATATATGTCATTGATTTGTATATTTTTGGCTCTTTGTCATTCCGCGGTCTATGATTTTGTTTGTAATAATTGTCAATTAAATTCTTTATCGCCTTCTTGGGGAATCCATTTTTGTTCAAAATCTTTTCGATGTTGTCCTTGTGAAACTCATTGTTGCTTATTTCTAAAATCCTTCTAATAAAATTATTCGCCGTGTTGAATATTATCCTCCTTGGGTATCTTGAGTTGAAATTAATTAATCGTCCTGATGCGGTAGGTTTCTGGTACCAGTCAAGTGTTAAATTGTTTCCTTTTCGTATTACCATTGTGTCCAAATATAGCAATTTTCCGTTGGTATCTTCTTCTTTGTTAAAATTTATATTTCGGTGAAATGCGTTAAATGTTCTTAAAGTTAAGTCTATCTTGTCCAGTATTATTATCGCGAAAAGGTCGTCTACATATTTTGTTACCAATCTTGGTTTTCTCTCCAGTGCGTTTAATAATTTGTCTAATAATTCTTCCATGATGATGTCAGCTATTACTGGAGATGCTGGAGATCCTATCGGCATTCCTTTTTGTTGATTATATATTAAGTCTTTGTTTTTGAAATATCGGTTGTCCTTAATGCAAAAGTTAAAAATTTTCATAAAAATGTCTTTATTCATATTTGTATAATCCTTAATTATGTTTCATTTATTTTCTATTACTTATAACGCGAAATCTACAGGGATACTAGGAAACAAGGACACCACGTCAAATGAGATAATAATTTCATCGTCATATATGTATGTGCCGTTTACTCAATTTTTAAATTCTATTGCATTATTTATATTGTTAGTAGACTCTTTCGTCAAGTTTTTATACCCTACACTAAGAGTGAAAGGGTATATTCAGTTTGGTACGCCGTTTGTAACACCCAGAAGGAAGCATCTCCGGTATGGAAAAGTATATATATTCTTGATCAGCATGACCTCCTGAGTCGATTTAGCGATGTCCGTCTGTCCGTCTGTCTGTCCGTCTGTCTGTCTGTCTGTCTGTCTGTTGAAATCCCTACTACTTTTAAAATTCAAGAGCTAGATAAATGAAACTTATAACTTAGATTACTAATATACCTACGCTGTATGTGCGAAAAAATTGGCGAGATCGGTCCATTGTGACCTATGATCCGACCACTTATGTTCAAATACCTCATATAAAATGTACATATAAAGATCAATTTTTATGTATACGTGCTTAGGTAAACTTTTTTGGTCAAATATATATTGACATCATGCTCAAATACATGATAATAATGTTTTCCGGCGAAAACATTTGTGGTATCAAAAAAAAAAAATCGAAATTCGGTACACCTACCCATTTGTAAATATGGGTATCAAATGATTGGAAATTCTTCAGCGATTGAATGTTTGTAGTTATTTTCAGGATTCGTATACCCTGGTGACCTATATATCACTTTGAATGGTAACCACACATATGTGTAGGGTATTTATAGTCGGCTTAGACCGACTATAATTTTGATAATCCTAACTATCATAATTACACCTACTTTAAAATTTCCCATGTGATCTAACTTTCCCAACTGGTTTAAAATTGTAATTATATATTGGCATAGTCCGTATGATGGTGAATTAATGGACGAGCAGATTAGTCCTTCCTACGTTGACAACCACTGGGTATAGTATTGAACACTTTTTTTGCTGTAGCACTTTTATCCATACGCTTGACATGTCCAAGGCAGCGTAGGCACTGGATCTTAATGCGACTATGTCAATGTCGGCGTAAAGCTCATACGTCTCGTCATTCTATTTGATTGTGTATTCGTTTTTAACGCATATCGGACCATAGATTTTACGAAGAATCTTTCTCTCGAACGCTCCTAAAGCTCGCTCATCGACGTTGACAAGCGTCCATGCCTCAGCTTCATTGAGGAGGACTGGCATGATGAGCGACTTATATAGCGTATTTTTTTTTTTTCGTTGAGAGAGGGATCTGCACTTCAATTGCCTACTGAGACCATAGTAATACCTGTTGGCAAGAGTTATTCTTCGGCTAATCTCCAGGCTGACGTTGGTTTCTTTGTTGATGCTGATACCTAGGTAGGGATGCTGAGGTTCGAAGTTGTGGTTGCCAAAGTGACGTATTGTACAAGACGCCAGGACTCTTTGATTGTTGACACCAGGTACTTCGTCTTGTCCTCGTTCACCGTAAGATTCATTCGATTCCCTCTCTAAACTGGAAAATGCTGCACTGACTGCTCTTACGCTTTGCCCACTGATGTCGATATCATCAGCGTATCCAAGCAGCATGGAACTCTTGTTGAAGATAGTGCCATTGTGATGAAGTTGTGCAGCTCTTACCATCTTCTCCATTATTAGGTTGAAGAAGTCACACGATAGGAAATCGCCTTGTCTGAAGCCTTGTTCGGTACTAAACGTATCGAAGAAGTTGTTCCCAAATCTCACTGCGAAATGTGTGTCGCACAGGGTCATCCTGCAAAGCCTTATAAGTTTCGCAGGTATACCGAACTCAGACATAGTGGCGTATAGGCGACTCCTTATCGGACTGTCGAAGGCAGCTTTGTAGTCGAGGAGAAGGTGGTGAGTGTTGATCTGCCTCTTGATCTTGTCTTTTCCAGGATTTGGAACAATGTGAAAATCTGGTCTATGGTGGACTTGTCAGGTCTGAAGACGCACTGATAAGGTCCAATAAGTCTGTTGACGATGGTCGTCAGTCTTTCAGGAAATACGTTAGGACCTTATACGCGATATTGAGGAGACCCAACGGTAGTTGGGCCGTATCGTGAGAGCCCCCCCTCTTAAGGATTGGGAAGAGTATACTGAGATTCCATTTGCTGGGCATGCTTTCTTCTGACCATATTTTGCTGATGAGCTGGTTATGCTCGTTATGAGCTCATCGCCTCCGGTCTTAAACAACTCAGCAGGTACACTGAGAAAAAAACATTGGTAGGATCAACCAAAAACCCTGGTAGTTATAAAATAATTATAACAACCAATTGAAATTGTTACACTCAGATTTCACAACAACCAGTAAAATAGTAGAATTGGCCAACGTTATTGTTGGCGAACACTTTAGTTGTCATCAAACAATACAATTGTCAAAAATATCAGCATCAAAATATGAGAAAAACATAATGATAAACAATGAAATAGTTATTTCTACCAGGAAAGAGTTTGAATAACAATGCCATAGTCATTCTGTCTTAGTAATACACTATACAATGCAAATTTTATTAGGTTGCTTTCTTGTCTGTCAGTTCGGTACAAATTTTGTAATTGATTTTAATAATATTAGGCCTTTCAATTTCTGTCGGACAAAAATCTAACTGCCACAAAAATATAATAAAAATTAAAAATATGAAATAAAAAATATTTTTTAAAACGTTTTTAAGGTGAAATTTTAGTATGATTTAAAATGAAACGTGAGGCAGTAGATACATAATCTATTGGATCCTTAAAGTTCACATTAAAAACGTTTTATATTAAAAAATATTTTTTATTTCACGTTTTTCTTTTGATTTTGTTTTTAAAATTAACTTCTCTTTTTCTTTATTTTTTGTGAATTTGTGTTTTACTTTTGTTTTTTTGTTTTCGTGTTTTAATTTGGTTTGAAAATACCAAAATCGTTAAAATGTTAAACAACAACTTTTTATCGTGGTTTTAACCAATGTTTCTGAGTGTAGACCATCCGATCATCCGATCCTGCGGCTTTGTTGTTTTTCAGCATATTGATGGTTGTCAGATCTCATCACGGTCAGGCGGCGGTATGTCAACGACGTCGCCAAAAACTGGGTTTGTCAAGCTATCTTCTGTATCGGCGGAGTAGTTGTCGTCATCGTCTGCTAGAAGATGAGAAAAGTGCTCTCTGCATAATCTCAGTGTATCCTGGACATCTGTTACTAGATTCCCGTCATCGTCCTAGCAGGAAGAAGGTCCGGTCTTTAAATCTCCGCTCAGGCGTCTTATCTACTGAAAGAATTTCTAGGCTCGTTCCAGTCGCCATGCATCTCAATATATTCACACTCTCGTGTTTCTAATTCTCTTTCCTTGCGACTGAATAGATGATTTTCTTCCCTCTTCTTCTCTCTTTATCGCTCCTTCGCGGCTCGCGTAACTACCGACTGCAGGGTGGCTCTATATGCAGCGTCTTTCTCTGCAGTGGCTGTCCGACATTCTTCGTCATACTACTTGTTCCGTAGGGGGAGTTGAAATTCACGCACCTCTTGTTCGTTCTGTTGTGTGTGCAGATTGCTGATTTCTTTGCGTCGGTTTCCGTGCATTTTTTGCAGCGCATAAGCGAAGCTTGGCTGCTACAAGGAAGTGATGCGAGACGATGTTGACATTTCGGATCGAACGTATGTCCATCACACTAGAAGCGTGTCTTCCGTCAATCACAACATTATCAATTTGGTTGCACGTGTTCTGATCGGGTGACCGCCACGTGGCCTTGTGAATATTGAGATGCTTGAATCTAGTACTAATTACCATGTTTCGTGCTGTGTCGAAGTCGATCAACCTCATTCCATTGTCGGAGGTTTTGTCGTGGTGCCTGAATTGTCCAATTGTTGGACCAAAGATATCCTAATGGCCCACTTTGGCATTAAAGTCACCAATCACGATTTTGGTGTCGTGTCGGGGGCAGCGCCCATAGGCTTCGTCGAGGCGCTCATAGAAGGTCTAATTGGTTTCATCGTCCTACTCATTCGTTTTAGCGTGCGCACAAATAAGGCTGATGTAGAAGTATTTAGCTTTGATGCGGATTGTTGCCAGTCGTTCGTGTGTGAACCTAGAGACAAAGTGCCGGCTACGACTCCACAACCAAATTCATGCCTCTCCGCAGGGCAGCTGTAGTAAATGTTACAGGATGCCTGTTTAGAGCAGCCCTGTCCATCGCATTTCCTGGATTGCGGTGAAGTCAGCATTGTATCTTTCGAGGACATCAAACAGCTGGATAGTGGCACCTTCCCTATAAAGGGTTCGGACGTTCCAAGTGCATATCCATAAATCATGGCCCTTTATATATTTGCGTAGGTTGCAATCGTGTTTTCGGGTCGGTATCCGAGACATGTTTTCTGTATTCGCTTTTTTCCGTGGCGGGTTTCAAGTCCACTGCACAACCCCCATTTTGGAGGACAAATATCCCTGTCTCGTTTGTCCCCGACCACTATATCAATTTAACATTTTTTATATTCGTTTAACATTAAAAATGTTAATCTAATGTTTTTAATGTTGGATGATATTTTTCTGATCAAATTTAAAATTTTTGAAATGATATTGGATTTGATATGAAAATAATGTTAAATTGATATGATGTTTTTTTTTTACAGTAATAATATTGGATTTAAATCGATTTTTTACAAAAATTTTAAAAGAATTAAATATAAAGATAAATAAATAAATTTTGCTACTGAATAAAAGAAAATCATATCAAATATTTTACGAACTCAGTTTGAACCCCTATGCACGCTATTTTCAGTCGGTAATATTATCTGAAAGGGAGACATCTATCTCTACACAACATTTTCATTTCATTTTTTATTTATTTAATGTCGAGCCTTCAAGGCCATATACAATATTAAAGGAACGAAATCGGTTAAAAAAATAGTACGCATTTTTCTTTTTTGAAAAATAGTTAACATACACATGTTTTTAAAGTTGTTAAAAGTATATTAAATACTGTCAAAAGTGTATCAAAATACTGTCAACAAGTTATGATCGATAATATTACTTATGAAATCGCTATCCCATGTAGGAAAAAACGATGGGCCCAAGGTTCGCCCAGACTTGCGGCAAGAATACACGGCTCTGGGCCAGGTCTGATACCCAGAACTGGCTGACTACAGGTTAAGCCTTGGAATGATAAGAAGGGCGCAAGACAGGCTCTAAGTATTCGGCCAAGACTGCAAACAAATACTTGGCCAATATAATGTATCAATAATGGGCCAGGACTGGACCATTTCAAATACCCAGAAGTGGTTAAATCTTGGTGTGATAAGAAGGGCGCAAGACTGGCGCTAAGTATTCGGCCAAGACTGGCAAAAAATATTTGGCCAATATCGTATAACAATAATGGGCCAAGGCTGGACCATTTCAAATGCCAAGAAGTGGTCGAATACTGAACCTTGGAGTGATAAAAATGGTCGAGACTTGGCACATAATTTTTGGTCAAGACTTGCACAAAAACGTACAAACCCATACACAAACAAACACATCACACAATTATATATGTACAATCAATAAATTTCATTAAACATTATACTATTGTTATAGATTACATGGTTACAATTTAAAAATAATAATAGGCTTATAAATAATATATAATAAAAATTGATGGCCTTATATATTTCCTAGCTGTAGGTGGTTTTACTTCATCTTTAATAAAGAAAAAACATTATATTAATATATATTAATTTATTCAGTAAATCTAACCGATTTTGTTGGATTTAAATTGCAACAAACTAACTAATGTTACATCTGAACAAAAAACCTTAACAGTAAAATCGGTGAAGTAATAATGTAAAATATTCACGTTTTATTTTAGAAATCAAACGCTTAAGATACAATAAACAATACAGGATGATAATATACGCTGAAAAATGACATAGTAAAACGGCATCATACTATTATTGGAATCGTGATTGTGTGATCATAGTATGGTACTGAGGATCATACTATGATGGTGTATAGTATGGTCACTCAGTGAACATGCTATAAGCACACACGCAACAATCATGTACCAAATCATAGTATAATGCCCTATTTTTCTGTGTGCGTATGCATTCATTCATGGAAGCGTCGGTAGATCAGAGGTTAGTGCGTTGGACTGCGAGCTGAAAGGTTCCATGATCAAAGCTGGACTAGGACTAACAATATATTTTCATAGAAAAAAATTGGGCGGTGCTTTACTCTCAGAGCTTTGCCATTGTCTGCAGAGAGAGAGGTATCACGATAAAGAAAAAATGTCTATTAAATGATGTTGCAGTCGTGGTGAGTTGAGCCTGCGATGCTTTTAACAGCGTCTCGGCTCGTAGTCCAACGCACTAATTATCAGAGCCGCCAACGCTACAATCAAATTGATTATTAATTGCTTAAATTACCGATTAACAAAAACGCATGTTTTCCGCAATCACCGCAATTAAAACATTAAAAAAAACATTAAAAATAAATATACAGAGTACTGTGATGAAATGACCACTGTGGCCAGTCCATGAAGCATGTGCGCTGACTTCTGATATGTCATTCGAAAGGTACTAAGTTGTGCTTTCCAACTACACCATCCGCTAGTCAAAAGCTATACGTTTGGTATTTATACCCTACACCTATGAGGTACAGGGTATATTAACTTTGTGCATATATTGTAACGCCCCTTAGGAGGCGTGTCCGGTATGGAAAAGTATATATATTCTTGATCAGCATCACTACTCGAGTCCGTTTAGCCATGTCCGTCTGTCTGTCTGTCTGTCTGTCTGTCTGTCTGTCTGTCCGTCTTGCTGTCTTGCTGTCCGAATACAGAATAACTTGAGAAATACTGATCAGAATGCGATGAAATTTCGTCTCAATATATTTTAGCCAAAAATAGGAACTGAGTTTGAAAATGAGCCAAATCGGTCAACGAACACGCCCACCTCCCATACAAGTCACTTTTATATAACTCTTTAGGAACTAATAACTCAAAAAGAATTCAAGGTATAGTTATAAAATTTAAAACGCATTGTTAGAATTCACCTAAAAATATGTGGTCCAAAAATGGGTGTGATCCGACCGCTTTTTTTTTTCATTATTTCCCGGGTTTTCATTGTGGAAATTTGATACGTAAATTATTAAAATCAAATCTATGAAAATTTTAAATATAAGCGTGGTTATTTGTATTGTATACTGAAAATAAAAATCATAGTATGATGAAGTGGCCACTGGCCAGTCCAGGAGGCATGTGCACTAACTTCTTATATGTCATTCGAAAGGTACTGACTTGTACTTTCCAAGGACACTATCCGCTAATGAAAAGCTATACGTTTGGTATTTTTAACTATATTTTGAAAAATTGTCTTTTTTGGACGAAAAATCGAACATGATGAAGTGGCCACCGGCCAGTCCAGGAGGCCTGTGCGCTAACTTCTCCAAACGTATAGCTTTTTACTAGCGGATGGTGTCGTTCGATAGGACAATCCAGTTTCTTTCGAATGACATATGAGAAGTTAGCGCACAGGCCTTCTGGACTGGCCAGTGGCCACTTCATCATGTTCGATTTTTCATCAATAAAAGACAATTTTTCAAAAAATAGTAAAAATAAAAATACCAAACGTATAGCTTTTGACTAGCGTATGGTGTCGTTGGAAAGCACAACTTAGTACCTTTCAAATTACATATCAGAAGATAGCGCACATGCTTCCTGGACTGACCACAGTGGTCATTTCATCACAGTACTCTCCATATGGCAGTCTGTTTATTTATTTAACAGTGCCTCTGTTAAAAAATATGGTTTGTGTATTCGCTAAATTCGCGAATTATTTAACTTCACGTACTTAAAATATTAACAAAATATTTTATTTACAAAATATTTTTGACTTTTTCTATTTATTTTGTTTTGATGTTTTGTATGACATACGTTTAAAGTTGGCTTTTCTTGGGAGAACAACACTAAACTAAGCTTTGGCCGTCCAAGATAGACCCTGTCTTCAGCGAAGACTTATATTCCGTGACTTAAACCCAATATTGGCTATGTCTTGGGCAAACAACAGTCAACCAAGTCTTGGCAGAGCAAGGTTGTGCCAGTCGTGGGCGAGATCTAATTAACCAGTCCTTTGTTTGGCAATTCTGGCTGAGTCTTGGGCGAGACCTTCATTTGTAAGTTCTGGCGGAGTCTTGGACAAATGTAGTTTAACCAAACATTGGTCTGTCAGTTCTGGCTGAGTCTTGGACGCGAACTACCTTACCAGGCCTTCATTTGTCATTTCTGGTTGAGTCTTGGGCAAAGGTATTTTAACCAAGCATTGGTTTTCCAGTTCCAGGCCTTCATTTGTCAGTTCTGGCAGATTCTTGGGCGAAGGTATATTAACCAAGCATTGGTCTGCCAGTGCTGGGTGAGTCTCAAGCCCGTTGTCAGGCCTGGCATTTCCTACATGGGATGCACTTCCAGTAGATTGAAAACTTACTTCTTCAAAATTACCAAATTAAAAGAAATCAATACAAAATTTTCGAAATTTTACTTTTATAAATATTTCTCAATAATAATATTTAATTATTACTTAGCGTCGGTGGCTAAGTCGCTGGTTCGAATCACCAATACCGTTTTCAGACCGCGGCATAATTTATAATTTGAAAAAATCAAAAATTATTAAGTACCAGCCGATTGATAATTATATGTTTACATTTTGAATTTCAACAAACAGGAAAGTGCTGCTTACAGTTGAATTTCCGTTCTAACGTATACAAAGTCGTACCAATAGGGGAGCCTGGGGTAAAGTGGAGCACGTTTTGATTTTCTTTCAAAAAAAGTACATTTGAATATTTTTATTAAATTCTTTTGAAGTTTTCTATTCCATAGACTGATTCATGATCTAACTTTTTCATTTGTATATGTTTTTTTGATTGATTTTTGAGCGAGTTTTCAAAACAGATCAATTTCGGACTTGTTGAAAAATTTAGGAGTAAAGTGGGAAATTTCAAATTTTTTACCAAAATGCTTTAGTCTTTCTTTTTCATGTTTTGTTTTTTTTTTTATCATAATAAAATCAAATATATTAAGGACAAAAACATTACAATCAACTAAATATTTGTAAATGTTTATATGTATGCTCCGAATATATGTCAAAACGGCTAAACCGAATTGAATAACATTTTGACGCAATATGTATGTTGGATCTGGGCAGGGTATAGGCTATATCTTTGTGAGGCTGACTGGGCGTGGAACCTCCCATATAACCTAAAAATCAACAATTAGGATAGCAAATTTAATGAAATTTTGGTCAGCGTTATATTTAACCATTCTAAACGGTCTCGCGTAATGTTGGCGAGATTGGACCACTGGGCATGGTACCCCCCATAGAAGGTACATTTTCAAGATGGTGTATGTGGACAGTCATTATTGGTGATATCATGATATTACACATCAGAGTATACCAACCACCGCAAATTCTTTAAACTCACCACAATAAAACTCATCACACTTAAACTCACTACACTAAAACACACCACACTAACACTTCTACTCGGAAAAACTATACAAGGAAAAATTCTACTGGAATGAATTCTACGGGGAAAAATTCAACTGGAAAGAATTCTACGGGGAAATATTCTACGGGGAAATATTCTATGGGGAAGGACAATCGGAAGAAGAATTTTCTTTGAGAAAAGTTGTTTTGGCGCAGAATTATTTTTGTTTTGGTTACTACATTTATAACACTAATAAAAAACGAGCACAGGGAACCACGGGTCCACGCTAGTAAAGCAATAAAAAAATATAGTAATGCAAGAAAAAAATATGGAGACAAATGTTTCAATTCATAAACATCGCCGTACACAGAAAAAAAGTTCATACTATTTATGAATTTGTTCATCAATTTTATGAATTTTTCATTAGGACTCAACCAATGATCAAATTCATCCAATTTATGAATCATTCATAAAACCGTCATGAAAAAGTTCATAATATTGATGAACGCTTTCATAATATTTATAAAAAAATTCATGATATTTATGAACTTTTAAACTATTTTAAAATAAAAAAAAACTATTTTTATTTTTTTGTATTTTTTTTTTTATTTGTTATATTAATGTTTTATTTTATTTTATTATTTTAATTTATTTATTTTTTAACTACTTACATTTTATTTTATATCTACTCTTGTTGTTTCTGCCTATTGCTGCTGTTTGTTGTTGCGTGATGTTAAGTACCAGCGGCGCACGCTTCTTTGGAGTTGTAAACAATAAAAAAATCTAAGAACTATATCTGCCATCAGCGAATAACGATCCGTAGCGTCGTGTAGTAAAAATAATCAGTGCCCGTCATGACGCGTCATTAAAATAAAAATATATATTTATAGAATGGTCAAAATTGGTGCAGTTGCACACATACCTACTTTTTTTTACCTACTTTTTGTGCTTCTTTTATGCTCGGCTGAATTGCTCGTGATGTGGGTGCTGCGCTGCTTTGCGTCAAAAAATAAATATGAATACCTTAATGAACGCAATTCATAACAATTATGAACGCGTTTATTATATCAATTTCGCTCAAATTGTGCGATTCGTATATACGAAGAATAATAAATAGATTAACGGTGTCTTAATTAATGGCGTTCATTCCGTTTATGTACAAAATTTTTCTGTGTAATTATGTTAACCCTTTCAGTAATTTGTTATCATATGGTAACAGCTTTTACAAAGATATTTTTCAAATATATCTATAGAAATAAGTTAACTGATAGTTTATGACATCTATTATGTCTTGGTAAATAAATTTAATTGATAAAGAGATATACTTATGAATTATGAGATGATATTTTGAGCAAAATTATAAAAATAGCATATTCAGGTTTTAAGCCATTTTTAGTATTTCTTATATTTAAAATATATGATAATTTATATTTATTATTTTTTAATTTGTATTTAAGAAAAACATTAAAAATTAAATTATAATAAACAGGAAATTCATAATAAACAAGTTTAAGATTAAATTAAAATTAAATTAAAATATAATGTAAATATGTAAAAAATATTAACATATACAAATAATTATTTAGATGTTTGGTTACATTATAAGTCAACACTACATACAAAAAATTAAATTAAATTACTGATTTGAAAATTAATTTATTCAGAGGAACAATTAATTTAATATTTGAGGATAATGAGTTCCAGAGTCTAACAGCGTTAATGAAGAATTGTCTTTTTGATTGGATATAGTTAAATTTAGGTATAATAAAGTTTTGATTTCTTTTTGAAATACTGAAGCGTAGCTTGTTAGAGAGATATGATGGCGTTTTAGATCTGATTAATTTTTGCAAAAAGATGCAGTTCCTAGCATTTAGATAATTAATAATGTCACAACCAAGAGTGTTCATCCCCACATCACATACGTGATTAAAGCGGCACAAACCATATACATAACGTGCCATGTTATTAAATGCACCTCGTAACCTGTATGATGATTGGGAATCTAGATCACTAAATACAACTTCACCATAAAAAATTATAGGGATTAGTAACTGTCTAACAAGTTTTATTTTAGTTTTAACTGAAATAAATACTGAAGATTATCGCAGGCAACGCAGCGAAAAATACGATTTCTTAATAACACTATTAATGTGATCAGTACAAGACATTTTAGAATTAATGTAAAAACCTAGGTTTTTAACTTTGTCAACTATTTGTAACATAGTACTATTTAAATATATTGGTGGGATGCATTTGTGATCAATTATGCTCTTCGATATTGGAAGAACATATGATTTTTTTCGAATTGAGACACAGATTATTGTTAGTGGCCCATTTAGATATAGCATCTAAATCAGCATTCAATCTATGACATAAATCTTCTAGCAATCCAATACGCTTAGATGAATATAACTGAATATCATCAGCATAAGCATGCATATACATGTTATCACACACCATAAATATGTCATTTATAAATAGACTGAAAAGCAGAGGCCCAAGAATGGATCCTTGCGGTACACCAGCTTCGATAGACTTGTAGTCTGAATATGTGTTGCCTATTTTAACTCTTTGCATTCGCGAATCAAGATAGTTACCAATCAGATTTACTGCGCAATCAGAAAATCCAAAGAATGATTTAAGTTTTATCAGTAAAATAGAGTGAGTAACACTGTCAAATGTTTTGGAGATATCTAAAAGACACATCAAGATTAATTTGCCTTCGTCAAAAGAAACACGAATATCGGTATTTTCAACATAGCAGCAGAGGAACTGTGTCCTGATCGAAATCCCGATTGAAACTGGAACACTAGATGGTGAGCAGTTACATGATCAGTTATTTGTTTTGCCATCAGCATTTCACATACTTTAGAAAAAGTAGACAAAATACTGATGGGACGATAATCATTCATAATAAAGGCAGACGAAGTTTTTGCAATTGGTATAACAGTAGCTAATTTCAAAGAAAGAGGAGGTAGTAAAGCAGTGTTTTATAATATGAGTTAAAGGCCTTATTATGAATAGCAAAATTAATTTAATAAATCTGTTGGGGATCCCATATTCACCAATTGCATTTGATTTTATTTTCATTATAGACATTATAACATCGCATTTACTAATATTAGAGAAATAGAACAGTTCAGATTCACTCAGATCACGATTATCACAACAAAAATTAACACCAGTACCAACATTACTAGTCAAAAAGAAATTATTCAATGTATCAGGATCAACAAGACATTCAGTATTGTTCTTATGACCAGAGAGTATACATTTTAATAGAGATTCCTTCCGAGTTGGCTGGCGTCGCTGCCGAAAACATTGGTTATGTGGAAGTGGAATTTTACAGATTGAAGTTAACAGCGGAAAACAGTGCACAAAACTGGATCAGTCCGAGGATAATTGGCAACCAAACTTACCAAAATGTATTGCAATCCAACGCCTTATAAATTTTAATTATTTTTCTGGACGAAAATGTGGCAGAAAACATCAGAATATTGATTTGAAAATATGTCTGTTGACAACATTTTCGTTTCAATTTCCACATAACCAATGTTTGAATTTATTTGACTAAAGTGGCAGCAAAACCACCTCTATGGAAACTCTATATCTAATATATACTCTCTGTTATGACAGACACCTAGTTTTCTTAAGGCGAGTTTACACTATAGAGAAAATAGCTAGAGATAGAGCAAAAAATCTCATAGTGCTGTGTAAACACTAGATAGAGCTCTATCGTAGAGTTCTACAGACTCTCTTCATAGAGTTTTAAATCTACTGTGTATACAGCTCGTAGATTTATTTATTTTTATCTCGGCATCGTTTCTTAACTCTATAGAACTTTTTGAAATTTTTCATATGTTTTGTGTCAGATTTTAGTTGTGAAAATAAATGTATGTGTTTATAATGGCAGTTAAAAAAATAACAATTGAGTGGACCAGAGATATGATCATTGACCTTATTAAAAAATATGAGCTGAAAAGCGAACTTTGGGACGTCGAAAGTCAAAAATATAGAGACCGGTAAGGATATTGTAATCAAATTAAAAATATTTAACATATGTTGTTGTATTTTTGTAGTAATAATAAGCTAAAGCTTCAACAAGAAATAGGCGTTGAATTGAATATTGACCCAAAAGAAGTTGGAGCTTGATGCTTTAAGATGTCAATTCAATGCGGAATTGCGAAAGATACGTGCAAAGAAGAGTGGTGCTGGAACCGACGAGAATTACTTTTGTCGTTGGGAATATTTTAAGTCACTTCAATTTTTGACTGTCTGCAATAAACCCAACGCGACTTCATCAAATTTGGTGAGTATTTCTATGAATTTACTAGTTGAACCAATGCACATCTCCGACGAACACAGAAATGGTAATATCAATGGTTATGTTCTGATAGTTTAGTAATAGTTTAGATGCATTGTTGTCCAATCCAGTCAACATTGAACGTCAGTTAACCGCGCTCAACTGCGTAATTTCAGTGGGTTCAATTGATTTATTTTGAAAAGCTCAACAGAGCAAACTCAGCGCGCTCATCTATGTTTACAGTTGAATATATTTCGGTCATACCACTTGGAATAAAATTTTAAATATTTACGCAACTAGATTCCCAATTGTTTTGGGTGAATCTCATTGGAATTGTTTGTTGACATATGTGATCCTTTGGGATTTGCCTAGAATCTGTCATTTTTTTCCCTGGAATTTAGTTAGAATCCAATAGAACTATTATTTTTTTAATTTTTTCTTTTAATATTTTTTTTATTTAACATAGCTATAAGTAAACAGTTAAAACAATTAACAATATATAAAAGAATCTATAAAATATATATTAATATTTATATTTTTTTGTACTGTCAGAGTACTTCTCCTTCCGGACTTACAAAGTAATCTTTAAAAATGGATATATGTTTTCATCCGCGACACACACTTACGGGACAGGCTCTCCATTTTTGGATATTGGTCTCGGAGCAGGTATATTCAATGTATTATTAGTATATTATTATGAGAAAATCGATGTGAAGAATTTACAACGAAATCCGAATATGGGAAATGGACCCGCCGGGACCTCAAAGTAGGCGTTTTCGTACCTAAATTGAATTGAAATTATGTCTCTCAAACGCAATAAACTAAAAATGTGGGTATGTCATCTGTTGGAAAATTTCAACAAACTATAAATGAAAAAAAATCGGATAAAAAATACAGAAGCAGTGATTATTTAAACAGGCATCCTTCGTTTTATATTTTCATCAGTCACGCATAGCCTGAAACACTTTAAACTCAAAAGTTCGATTCCCATCTCAAATTTAGTTTGAATATGTTTTTGACAGCCCTTGCGATTATTTTAGGATGAATATTGTAGACTATTTAAATATAGCGATATTATTGCATTTTTTGATGCAGTTTTAACTAATTTTTTTAGTAATTAATAATTAATTTTAATAATTTAGTTTCATCTTAAAATAATCGCAATCGCAACATTTTCTAAATAAATTTGAGATGGGCATCTACTTTTGAGATTAATTTGTTTCGGGCCAGGCGTAACTGATGAAAATAATAAACGAAGGATGCCTGTTTAAATAATCTCTACTTCTGAATTTTGTATCCGTTTTTTTTCATTTATAGTGTGTTGAAAAGCTAATAAAATTTTCCAACAGATGACATACCCACATTTTTAGTTTATTGAGTTTGAGGGACGTCATTTCAATTCAATTTTAAAATTGTTGATTTAGGTACGAACAAGCCTACTTTGAGGTCCCGGCGGGTCATTTCCCATATTCGGATTTCGCTGAAAATTTTCCACATCGATTTTCTCATTCAATAGAGCATTTCTAGGGGGTGACCTTCAAAATCAAACTCGATGATTTTTTTCATACAAGGTCATTGTCAGTCTAGTGTACACCTATTGAATACTCCGCCATCGGATATCCGCACTTTGCATACCACATCCACATATATTAGCCTATAGTTGGCATCAGCAAGTGCCATGAGTACGATGCTGTGCGTACTCTTATAATTGTAGAACGTGCTGCTACTATTAGGCGGCGCAACCATTGCAATATGCTTACTATCCAATGCCCCAATACAATTAGGGAAATTCCATTTTTTTATAAATTGCTCAGCATGCGTTTGGCATTCAATCTCAGTGTTCGAGACCTAAATGAATATTTTATTTTTATTTTAAAGATATGAACGACAATGATGAGCCGGTCGTTGTGGAGACAACAGATATGTCCGAAGAAAAACCAAGTGGCTCTTTTCGTAAAAGGAAGGCGAACAACAATAATAAGGCAGCCTTGTGGAATACGGCTATAGACGTATTAAATAAAACGAACGATTCTCATCAAATTGTTGGTGACTACATTGCGGATCAAATGCGTAACATGTCACAAAAAAAAATACAAAAAAATAAAAAAATAATTCAAAAAATTAAAATTTGAAATAGGTGATGAAGATGAGGATGATAGTGAAACATGCTTAATAACTGAAGCTGTAATTGTAGACTTTGAATAAAAAAAAAAAACAATAATTTGCTATTTTATTCGTTTAGGTAAATATTTTATTTTAGGTAAAATAAAGTTCATAGGTATGTTTATGGGGATTCATGTCAAGTAAATCGTTGGAACTTTTTGGATGAAATTGTTCCAATGGGCGTAGGTTCGCATCAATTAAAATGTTCAATTATTATTCAATTGAAATAGTAATAATATTCAAATAATTGTAAAAGTACATGTAATTTAAATATTATTAATTACATTTACTCGTAATTGCAATTGAAAATATTTGCAATTGTGATAATCTACATCTATTTGTCTTAAAAAAAAATAAAATCAATTGGTATAGTACCTTTAAATATTCTTCTTTGAGCACAGTGTAGTAACTATCTCCTAAGGTAGTAATTATCTCCTAAAACGCACCCATGATGTAGAGTTAATATGAATTATATATTGAAAATCAAACTTACCTGTTGCTAAATAACGTAATGTTACGGCCAATCTTTCACTTGCTGGTATAGCTTTTCGCATATTCGTGTCATTTTTATGTACTAATGGGCAAACCTTTTTCAACAAGTCATTAAACATTTTTATTTGACATTCGTAAAAAATTTTACAACGTATTTGGATCATCGGCCTTTAATTCCCTAAGCAATTGATTGTGGAAGTCATGTGTTTGCCCTTGTTGAATCCATTTTCGTACCCAACACTTTCTTGGCTTATCTTCATCATCTTCCGAAAGTAAAAGAAGCTTGATTATGGCAAATTGTTTTTAATGGGAACTCATTCTTAAAATTGAAAAGTTTCTTGATTTGATTTCTAAATCTTTGTATTCTAATTTTTTGCTATGGTAGTCAGTGCCAGTGAGTTTAAAAATGTTACGGAAAAGTGCGTATTTATTAGTGTAAATTTGCGAAACGGATTGTATAATTGTTACATTTTTCAATTATTTAACTGTATATATATACATTTCTTTTGCATTTTATGTATTTAGTTGTCTGAGATTAAACACAAAGGCGCATAACTATAGTCGACAAAAAAATTTAATTATGACTTTTAAGTACCAGCTTAAAGTAAACTGGTGTTTAAGTTGTCTATAGACGTACAAAAGTTGTACTTTATATTTTAAGCTACAGGTTAAATTATAATTACGGCTGCAGCCGTATTTAAATTTTTAATGTATGGCTTTTGAAGTTGTCAGAATAAAAATTTAATTTAATGTGTCAATATCCAACAAAATAAAGTTTGATAAAATTGTGAAAAATCACTTATTGAACCATGGAGGATTCAGATTTATTTATTGACTTTGATATAATGTCTGATGTTGAGGGACGACTTCCAAAAATGTATAATAGGAGGAAAACCCCATTAATTGAATATAGCACAGATGAATTTTATTCAGCTTTTCGCATGGATCGTGAAACGTTTATGTGGTTTAAAAATATTTTGCACTTCGATGACCACATCCAGAACAGAGGATTACCAGTATCTGCGGAGTTATCCTTGTTAACAGCACTTCGATTTTTTGGCCGGAATATACATCAGCGCGACTTAGGTAAAACATCTAGGCATACATAAAATTTCTTATGGAAATCCTCGTAATTTCAGGGGAACTTCATGGATTATCGCAAGTTACTGTTAGTAACATCATAAAAAAGATTTCAGCCAAAATTGCAATGCGTTACAAGGACTTTGTAATATTTGCAACGCATACAACAGAACTTTCTCAAATTAAAAAGGATTTCTACAACTTACATGGTTTTCCCGGAGTAATAGGTGCGATTGATTGCTCACACATTAAAATAAAATGTCCAGCTAGAAATGTAGGACCAAATATGGCGGGGCATTTTATTAATAGAAAAGGATTCTATTCACTAAATATTCAAGTGGTTGTCGACTCCAATTGTATTGTTACAGACGTTGTTGCTAGATCTAGATGATCTATTCATGATTCGAAAATTTTCAATGATTGTTTGTTGAAAGCACATTTAGAATCGCAAAGAAATATTCATAGAGGTGTGTTATTTGGTGATGGAGGATATGCTGCATCACAAATAATGCTGACTCCATTAAGAAATCCTGTAACACAAGCTGAAATAGCGTACAACAAATGTTACATTGCAACACGATCGAAGATTGAATGTTTTTTTGGCCAATTAAAATCTAAATTTCGATGCGTTTTAGAAAGGTTACGCTGTGATCTGGATACAGCAAAAAACATAGTTGTAACTGTTTGCATTATTCACAACATCGTAAATCAAGAAAATTGTAATTTTTAGAAGAACAAGAATATATACGAAGAGAAGATAACTTGGATACTTATGAAGTTCACGAAAATTTACCTGGGCGTGCATTTAGAAATGCATTTATTCAAGAACATTTCAATCACTAATTCACTCAAAAGCTTTAGTTTTAATTTTTTATTGGGTAAAATAATTACGCAAAATAAACAAAAATTCAATTAAAATGAAATAACAATAAGAACAATATTAAGATCTTTAATTCAATAACTCCATTTTTAACTTTTTTATTTCCAAATCCTTTAATATTGTGTCTTTTTCAATTAGCATGTTGATATGTTCCAATTTTTTTTTTCGACTAGGATTTGTGACTCGACCAATTGCTTTTTTAAGTTGTGTAGTTCTTCATATTTTTTTATTTCGCTTTGTATTTGCAATGACCTTTCGGATAGAACATCTATTTTTTTATTATTCTGTTTGCGTTTTGAAATAGATCTTACTTCTTTAAGCAAGTTTTGTTTAGGTGGTGCATTTACCAAATCCGAGGGTGTTGTTTCTTGATTAGATTCAGTTCGGTCTGTTTGTACCTCAAAAGCGTTCAACACTGTATTACCATCAACTGTTGGCATTGAGTCATCTAATAGTTGATCCATAATTAACTCAGTAATTTCTTCCTGTTCTTGCGAGAGTTGTGGGACAGTTATGCAATTCCCAGTTGCCCGTATGACTTTTTTTTTGAGCAGTCACTGCTTTCCTGGCATCCAATTTCATTCTATTCCATGACTCGCGAAGTTTTTTTAGAGGTCGATTGTATCCTGCTGCTACCATCTGTGAATGAATTGCCTCCCAGACATTCTTTTTCATTAAAATCATTGAGGCATCTTTTCCTCTGTTTTTAATAATATCTATATGCTGGGATACTAAATCCCGTAACAATTCCTTTTCTACTGTAGTCCAATTAGTTAATCTGTCGCGTTTATAATTTTCTTCCATTATGTCGATTGGTGTTAAAAACTGGAGATACAGAGATGAAGATGTTGTTAGTATATTGTAATTAATTGTAGTATAAATACAAGATTTACCTTATGTCCAACGATGTTTATTTAATAATTTACAAATAAAATATTTTTTGTTTGATTCAAAACGGTGTTGTTCTTGCCAGACAAATAAATTCGTTTTATTTAAATCTGAAAACTATTTTTTTAATGACATATTTTTCTGTGCACCCTATTAAAACTATAATTTACAAAGGTGGAGTTTAATTTTTGTTTATAGTTAAAGCAAAAAATAATCTATAGCTTATGTTTAAAGCATAGGTTTTATTAAACATAAGTTTATAACTTTTAATATACTGCTCTATAGTTATGCGCCAAAATGTTTAAAAAGTAATCACGAGTTGTGGATTTACAATTCATTCGTTTAAGATTACATAAGAAATATTGATGATTGATGAAAACACATCGGCCCTTAACTATAGTCAATAGTAACCTGGAGCTTAAATTTAATTACGGTTTTCCTATGAAAATAAATGTCAAAAAGCTATACATTAAAATAAACTCCACTTTAAAAATGACTATAGTTACGCGCCATCTTGTGTAAACTTCTGAATATTATGTAGTGTAATGCATTTGCTTTTCTGATTTTCATTAATTAAATAATGTTAATTATTTTTTTAAGCAAATCACAAAGATCGCGGATACATTTTTGATTTGTGTTGCGTAATCAAATCTAATTATATGCAATAACTTTGTCCTAATGCTTCGGCCAATTTTCGTTTGCAAAAATTATTAATGCATAAGGTGTAAGCTATCTGGAGATCATATAATGCGCATTAATGAATCTTATGCTGACCGAGGACTCATATAATTATTGTTTATGATAATTCACAAAAAACCTACTTTGTAAATGAAAATGAATTTGCAATATTATTAAAAATGTTTTAAATTATTAATTAATTATTGCTTTGGTTCAGTATTAATATTATGTTTGCACATATTGCAAAAACAATAATATCTATATATAATCTATATCAAGCTTTCTCGCGCCATTTCAGATGTACGTGTTTTATTTGTACTCAAATGGCTGGACATTTTAGAGGCGATTACGAATTGCTGAAGTTGAGATCCTTTTTCAATGCAAATATAACATTTTCACACTATATATAACATGCATTAGCTAAATTTTAATATAATTGGAACACTGCACATTTTTTGAAATAAAAGTCTGCATTGACAACAATTTACTGCTTCAGTATTATTTTATTCTCAAATTATTCGCGAATCGCGACAGTCTTTTAAAATTAATATTTTGCATATGTACACAATGACTTAACAAAATCATTTTATTATTGGAAAACGCACTTTTTTCATTTTACAGCTTAAATATTATTATTTTATTTCACAGAAATATTCGCGAAGCAAAAGAATTGTGGTTAAACCAAAAAAAATGCGCTAAATGCGGCAAAAGTTCAAAATTTTATAATCAAATCTCTCAGAGTAATTTATTAATTTTCAAAAAAAATCTATGAACATGTTCCTATAATAAAACTTTTTCTAAGACTCTCTTATGATATAGACTGTATCATTGCGAGCACGTTTGTGTAATAACCAGTTTTCATTAGTCCGATGTCTTTTCCAAGTGTCTTGCATTTTATTTTACTCGAATTAGGAGCAAAGTGCGTATGAGACACCGAATTAATAATACTCATACCAGCAGTATTTACTAGGTCATAAAAATTGTCAACAAGACTATCACTGTTTAATAGACACTTATTTGGGTTATTGACACAAGATATTAATACTTTGGTATTATTGTCAGATATTTCAACATTTAAATATTCAATCGCATTTTCACTAGACTTACTAACAAGATGTGATTTGACATAAATAGCAACACCACCGCCTATTTTACAAATTCTATAATTTCTAAATAGTTTATAATTCGCCAAATTATAGTAGTTGTCAGAGAAATCACTATTAAGCCAAGTTTCAGAAATACAGATAACATCAACACTAGAATTTTCAAACACAAATTTAACATAATCAAATTTAAAGGTATTTAGGCTTCTCGCATTGAAATGCACAACAGAAAGGCCATCATGCTGCCTACATAAAATTACTATCAACATTTTATCATTAACGCTCTTAGAACAATTATTTCTCATATTAAGAGTTGATCATACGAATAACGATAAGTATAACACAAATAATCCAAAGAGATCAGCAAATACCAGTAACAAGAAAAGATCTTTCCAAACATCTTTACAAAACGAGAAATAGACATTAAAAATAAGAAAATAAATAAAAGATATACTAACTAATATTCAAAATTAAATGAAATAAAATATAGAATTATCTTAATGTTGAATCCAGAGGTGCAAGTTAATTTAGCTCAGCTAAACTATTCACTCTAACATGAATTACCCCACGCAGAGAGAAAACATTAAAGAACTTACTGAAATGCTTTAGTTGAATGCCAGCTTGTAGAATTTTACGGGCATCAGATGCCACTTTCGTAATTTATAACCAAATTTGGTTACTTTTTTTTGGCTTGGTTAGAGTGAAAGGGTATATTCAGTTTGGTACGCCGTTTGTAACACTCAGAAGGAAGCATCTCTGGTATGGAAAAGTATATATAATATTGATCAGCATGACCTCCTGAGTCCATTTAGCGATGTCCGTCTGTCTGTTGAAATCTTAATTACAGAAAAACTAGAAGAGCTAAATAAACGAAACTGCTAATTTATATTACTTATATATCTACGCTGTCTGTCAGTGGAAATGGGCATGATCAGTCCATTGTGACCTATGAACTAACCACTTATGTTCAAATACCTCATATAAAACATACATCTACTGGTGAATTTTACTGTATACGTGCTTAGGTAAACTTTTTTGGTCAAAAATATATTGACTTCGTGGTCAAATACATAAACTAATGTTTGCCCGCGAAAAGACTTCTGGTTCCCCAAAAAAAAAAAAAAAAAAAAAACGAAATTCGGTACACCTACCTATTTGTAAATATGGTAATCCTAACTACCATAATAACACCTACTATAAAATGTCTCTATTTTAAAATTTCCCATGTGATCTAACCTTCCCAACTTTTTTTTTTTTTTTGTTTTGTAATATTTTGCTATGTTGATGGTTGGTACTTTTATATTTTTCCTATTCATGCATGTATTGTCAATTTAAAATAGCTAACCCTGTGATTATTGTGAAAGAGAAATAAGACAAAGCAGGGTTGAAATATAACTCTGCTGAAATTACCTTGTTAGATAACTTGCAAATCTCCCGCTAAACTGTATGGCATCAATCTCATTTCGCGGTTAATGTTAAAATTGTCGTGAAAATCGTTAAAAAAAAGAAATTAACAAATGTGTTTTTGAATTTGTTATCATTGCTACATAGTTCTTTCATTTATAAAAACCAAATTAATGACCAAATTATATAACAGAACTATTAACCGTATAATGTTAGCAAAAGAGTTATGCTCCAAAAATGTCGAAACTCGCTATGTATAGTCAGCAAAACATAAGTTTTAGTCTTAATTTAAATTATAGCAGAGATGGTTTATATTAAATAATTTGAAAAATGTTAAGTAAATTAGGCACTAAAGATTATTTTTTATTTAATACATATTAATCTCAAGACTGCACCTAATATATTCACTCTAACAAAAATTGATGGGAATTTACTACTATTATAGTTGGCAATAGATTACCTACAATTATAATAGTAAAATCCCGTCGCAACGAAATACATACAAATCACGCGAAAAGTGTGTAAAATAATAACGTTTTATACAGCGTTATTTCTCGCAAGAATTTGCGACAAAAAACCAATCATTAGGTGTTTGTTTGGTACTCATTAAAAACTCATCACTATTTTCTGTCAATGAGTGTAAATGAAATTGAAATTTGATCTAGATTTTTATCGACATTTTTAGTTTATTTTATTTAGTATTGCATAGTGAATGTAATGCTAACGCAACAGCAAATGTATCCAGAAATGTGTCGGCGATATGTCGCATCCATCGCAGACACATGACCGTTTCAGTACACAAGATCATGTTGTGGAGCTGATTTGTGAAACATTATACATTTCGGAACACTTTCACAACTGAATATGGGTAATAATTGTGTATGGATTATTCACTTTGCAGTACTATTAACTAACTAAATAATGAACTAAATAAAACTCAATTTCTTTATATTCTATATTTATATCTGCATCGTTTGAGAACATTTTATCGAATGACTCAAATAAAGCTCCGTGCATCCATACATGTTTGACAGCGAAAAAACACGCTACTTTCAACGTTTTGTAAAAATTCCACTAAAATAGCGAAAAAAATCACGAGAATTTTATGAAATTATTAAAATCACACTATTTATGGCGTACATTTCAAAAATACGCTCTGCAGCTGTTTTTGCAATACTTATTTTAGCATATCACCAAAAAAAGCATGAAATTGACTACATTTGTAGTAATAATATTACAATCATTTTTTAGAGTGTTGTTACGAAAACTCAGTCTACGGAAAACTGTTCTACAAGTTCGTATCTCTGGATTGTGTACAAAATAAAAACACTCTTATTTTTGGTTTAATTGTTTAATTATAGCAATTATCTTTATTAATTCACTTTAATAAACAACTTTACTAAAAACAAATTCTAACAACTGCTGCATATCCACTATTTAACTTGACATTGATCACACATGAGATGCACTCGACCACTTTCCAATCACTACTGAAGTGATGTGCCTCAGATGCGGTACCCTTATATACTGCAGGCATCAGTTCGACACGTTTCGACAAGTTTCGACATGTTTCGAGAACCTTCTACTCGTTTCGTGAATGACACATGCTTTTGGCATCTCATTCGCACTGATGTGTTTTAATGTGCTGATCTTACATCTCTTTCTAACACATTGCTTAGTGCGCTGAATTGTCTTGCGTCTCATGTATTATTGTTGATTTCTTGCACAGTGGAGCAAATTACCTCTTTTCGTAACAATATTATAATAATAATAATAGTTTGGCGCTACAGTCCTATAAGAACTTGGAGCGAGCTCTCTCACCATTTTGAGCTGTTCGTGTTATATTAGTTCTCAAAGTGGTGGGACCTACAGTTTAACGCCGAATCCGAACGGCTGGTGAGAGCTTTTCATAGACAATGTTTTAGTCTCGTAGGTTTGCCATTTACTGCCGATAGGTAGCTTGGTATAGAAAAATGTTTTCTATGAAAAGATGTTGTTAGCTCTAGTCCAGGCTTGAACCGGGGACCTTTCGGCTCGCAGTCCAATGCACTAACTTTGCGCTACCGACGCTACTTCATATATATTACTTGTGTTTATATTATAAATGTATATGTACGTTTAATGAATTGCTTTGGTTTTTTCATACAATAAAATAAAAAATGGTATTTTTTTTTTGAAATCGGTAACTTTATTTTTTTAATTTGGTAAGCAAAATTATTTTTCAGTGGCAACCCTGATCAGATGACAAACTCTCGTATACAAAAACTTTGTTGTCGAGATCGAAACCCGCTCCTCTCAGCGTGACAGCAGCTTTAGACCTTCTCCGGAACTCAGCAAAACCTTGCAAAATGCGCACTCTGTCAAACGAAGAGTGGAATTTGATGATTTGGTTGCGTAGTGCTGCGTTTTGCGCAAAAAATGTCCCGCACTTGTGGAGACATGAAATCTATTGAGAGACAAATCTGATTGAAGATGCTCTTAAGATTTTCTAAGAAAATAAATAAAAGATATACTAACTAATATTTAAAATTAAATGAAATAAAATATAGAATTATCTTTATGTTGAATCCAGAGGTGCAAGTTAATTTAGCTCAGCTAAACTATGAACAGCAATCGCATCATCGTTTTTGTTCACTCTAACATGAATTACCCCACGCAGAGAGAAAACATTAAAGAACTTACTGAGATGCTTTAGTTGAATGCCAGCTTGTAGAATTTTGCGGGCATCAGATGCCACTTTCGTAATTTATAACCAAATTTGGTTACTTTTTTTTTGGCTTGGTTAGAGTGAAAGGGTATATTCAGTTTGGTACGCCGTTTGTAACACTCAGAAGGAAGCATCTCCGGCATGGAAAAGTATATATATTTTTGATCAGCATGACCTCCTGAGTCCATTTAGCGATGTCCGTCTGTCTGTTGAAATCTTAATTACAGAAAAACTAGAAGAGCTAAATAAACGAAACTGCTAATTTATATTACTTATATATCTACGCTGTCTGTCAGTGAAAATGGGCATGATCAGTCCATTGTGACCTATGACTAACCACTTATGTTCAAATACCTCATGTAAAACATACATCTACTGGTGAATTTTACTGTAATCCTAACTACCATAATAACACCTACTATAAAATGTCTCTACTTTAAAATTTCCCATGTGATCTAACCTTCCCAACTTTTTTTTTTTTGGTTTTGTAATATTTTGCTATGTTGATGGTTGGCACTTTTATATTTTTCCTATTCATGCATGTATTGTTAATTTAAAATAGCTAACCCTGTGATTATTGTGAAAGAGAAATAAGACAAAGCAGGGTTGAAATATAACTCTGCTGAAATTACCTTGTTAGATAACTTGCAAATCTCCCGCTAAACTGTATGGCATCAATCTCATTTCGCGGTTAATGTTAAAATTGTCTTGAAAATCGTTCAAAAAAGAAATTAACAAATGTGTTTTTGAATTTGTTATCATTGCTACATAGTTCTTTCATTTATAAAAACCAAATTAATGACCAAATTATATAACAGAACTATTAACCGTATAATGTTAGCAAAAGATTTATGCTTCAAAAATGTCGAAACTCGCTATGTATAGTCAGCAAAACATAAGTTTTAGTCTTAATTTAAATTATAGCAGAGATGGTTTATATTAAATAATTTGAAAAATGTTAAGTAAATTAGGCACTAAGGATTATTTTTTATTTAATACATATTAATCTCAAGACTGCACCTAATATATTCACTCTAACAAAAATTGATGGGAATTTACTACTATTATAGTTGGCAATAGATTACCTACAATTATAATAGTAAAATCCCGTCGCAACGAAATACATACAAATCACGCTAAAAGTGTGTAAAATAATAACGTTTTATACAGCGTTATTTCTCGCAAGAATTTGCGACAAAAAACCAATCATTAGGTGTTTGTTTGATACTCATTGAAAACTCATCACTATTTTCTGTCAATGAGTGTAAATGAAATTGAAATTTGATCTAGATTTTCATCGACATTTTTAGTTTATTTTATTTAGTATTGCATAGTGAATGTAATGCTAACGCAACAGCAAATGTATCCAGAAATGTGTCGGCGATATGTCGCATCCATCGCAGACACATGACCGTTTCAGTACACAAGATCATGTTGTGGAGCTGATTTGTGAAATATTATACATTTCGGAACACTTTCACAACTGAATATGGGTAATAATTGTGTATGGATTATTCATTTTGCAGTACTATTAACTAACTAAATAATTAACTAAATAAAACCTAATTTCTTAATATTCTATATTTATATCTGCATCGTTTGAGAACATTTTATCGAATGACTCAAATGAAGCTCCGTGCATCCATACATGTTTGACAGCGAAAAAAAACGCTACTTTCAACGTTCAAATCACGCGAATTTTATGAAATTATTAAAAACACACTATTTATGTCGTACAGCTGTTATATCACCAAAAAAAGCATGAAATTGACTATATTTGTAGTAGTAATATTACAATCATTTTTTAGAGTGTTGTTACGAAAACTCAGTCTACGGAAAACTGTTCTACAAGTTCGTATCTCTGGATTGTGTACAAAATAAAAACACTCTTATTTTTTGTTTAATTGTTTAATTATAGCAATTATCTTTATTAATTCACTTTAATAAACAACTTTACTAAAAACAAATTCTAACAACTGCTGCATATCCACTATTTAACTTGACATTGATCACACATGAGATGCACTCGACCACTTTCCAATCACTACTGAAGTGATGTGCCTCAGATGCGGTGCCCTTATATACTGCAGGCATGAGTTCGACACGTTTCGACAAGTTTCGACATGTTTCGAGAACCTTCTACTCGTTTCGTGAATGACGCATGCTTTTGGCATCTCATTCGCACTGATGTGTTTTAATGTGCTGATCTTACATCTCTTTCTTGCACATTGCTTAGTGCGCTGAATGATCTTCCGTCTCTTTCTAACACATTGCTTAGTGCGCTGAATTGTCTTGCGTCTCATGTATTATTGTTGATTTCTTGCACAGTGGAGCAAATTACCTCTTTTCGTAACAATATTATAATAATAATAATAGTTTGGCGCTACAGTCCTATAAGAACATGGAGCGAGCTCTCTCACCATTTTGAGCTGTTCGTGTTATATTAGTTCTCAAAGTGGTGGGACCTACAGTTTAACGCCGAATCCGAACGGCTGGTGAGAGCTTTTCATAGACAATGTTTTAGTCTCGTAGGTTTGCCATTTACTGCCGATAGGTAGCTTGGTATAGAAAAATGTTTTCTATGAAAAGATGTTGTTAGCTCCAGTCCAGGCTTGAACCGGGGACCTTTCGGCTCGCAGTCCAATGCACTAACTTTGCGCTACCGACGCTACTTCATATATATTACTTGTGTTTATATTATAAATGTATATGTACGTTTAATGAATTGCTTTTGTTTTTTCATACAATAAAATAAAAAATGGTATTTTTTTTTTTGAAATCGGTAACTTTATTTTTTTAATTTGGTAAGCAAAATTATTTTTCAGTGGCAACCCTGATCAGATGACAAACTCTCGTATACAAAAACTTTGTTGTCGAGATCGAAACCCGCTCCTCTCAGCATGACAGCAGCTTTAGACCTTCTCCGGAGCTCAGCAAAACCTTTCAAAACGCGCACTCTGTCAAACGGAGAGTAGAATTTGATGATTTGGTTGCGTAGTGCTGCGTTTTGCGCAAAAAATGTCCCGCACTTGTGGAGACATGAAATCTATTGAGAGACAAATCTGATTGAAGATGCTCTTAACATTTTCTGATTCAGAGTAGGGAATGCCAAAAAGAATTATATCTGATGAAAAGTCTTTATTATTCTTATTAATAGTATTCCCAGCATCAGCTTTTAATTTATCAATTTCAGCTTTAAGTTTCCTCAACTCATTCAATTCCAGATCAATAGCTTTTATTTTTTCATCTATCTCCTTCATGCATTTTTTTATTAATTTGATTTCATTCTCAATTTTGTGGGTGAGCTTATTCTCAATGGAGGAGAGTTCACTTGAAAGGCGATTGCATTGCTGCTCTGAGTGTAGTTGCAGTCGCTCTTCCATTAATCTCATTTGTATGAGAATTGATTTTTCGCCCTCCTCCAGCTTGCGGGATTTATGAGCGAACACTTTAAGAGAGAGATCACGGTGAAGTGTCTTTACGTTTAGTTGTGAGAGTAGTTAACATTTAGAAAACAAACGTGATCAAAACAAAGATGATGATTTCTTTTATTTTAGCGCAGACCGGCAATAGTAAAATTCACTTTTTTAAAATAAATACGATAAATTAGTGAAAATCCTCGGGTTACGGGTTACTATATATACCGATAGCAATCGAAATATTACAAAATGAAAATATTACAAAATTCTTCTTCTGATGAAGCTTTCTTTTGCAATTTAGATCTTTTCTCAGGTGAAGTCAAAATATCTTTGACGCTACATTGTTTTTTCTTGACTTAAGCAATTAAATGATTCAAATATCAATATATTTTCACTAAAATTACAACAAATATTGCTTAAATTAAGTTTCCCTCTTCATCCCAGAAAGTGTTTCCAACGCGCAATTTGAACATAACTTAGCACCATTTAGTAATGTTAAATTATTTGCTGCAACTAAAATACTACTCTCTTTAACAATTCTAATATCCAGGAAATACAAAAAAATTTGCAGGAAAAATTTAAATAATTTATAAACATATTTTTTTATTATTTCTGAGATGTTTCCTATAAACAACACGAAAAATGTTATATTTACCCCATGTCCCACGTTACCCCAGCCCAGGATCTCCTACTATGAAACTGAATACGATAATTATATATTTGATCATAACCGTGTAGTGTAAGACTAACCAGCAAATAAAATTTTGAACTCAGAAAAAATTAATAAAAAAAGCCACACGGTTACTTCAAAGTCAAACATAAATTTTTTTTGCGTAAAAAGGGTAATTTACAAATTTTAATACTTGAAGTTTCGATGAGTGTAATTATTATTTCTTACATTGAAATATGTAAGTATGTATACATCAAATTAAAATACAGAATTTATTTTATCTGACGCCGCTTCCCTTTTATTAATATTTTTAACATGTAATATGTTTGGTTAGTTTAAAAACAACACTTAAAAGTGTAATCATGGGAAACAACAATTACAAGTTTGATGGCGTTTTAAAAAAATACAACAAAAATATATCTCCAATAATTTCATAAAATAGTAATATTTTTCTTATTATATAATTTTGTAAAATAATATACCAAAAAGTCTTGCTGCTTTAATTTACCTTAACTTAAAATAATTCAAGTCGCTTAAGTTTTCCTTCTCCAATAAACACAATAAGAATTATGTGCATTGAAGAAAGAACCAGAAGCAAAAATGCAAAAATTGCATAAACTCATGATTTTGCCAAAGTTGTTGTTGCGTGCAGCAATTTGCTACGTATAGGCTGCAGAGTTTCCACAGAATCAAATACGTAGGCTGCACTTTGTATAAAAAATGGGTTTTTTATTATTTTTAAAAAATATAAAAAATCCTTTAGATTTTAAACGCCGTGCACTGCGTTAACAATTAACTGTTTTAGTTTTACGACCTCTTCTGATGATGTAAGATATTGTCTTAACGTGCTCAAGGTCCAGTCGGTACAAATTGGGAGTTTTTTACCAACAAATAAAACAACAAACAATTGGCAAAATGTATTGAGACGCAGATCGTACAGCTGTTTCAGAGGCAGCCAAGCCCCTTTTTCTGCAGATTCTGCATTTCAAGTCGCTTAACATTATAAAAAAACCAATTAAATAATAAAAAAACATTTTTTATACAAAGTGCAGCCTACACATTTGATTCTGTGAAAACTCTACAGCCTATACGTAGCAAATTGCTGCACGCAACAACAACTTTGCGAAAATCTTGAGTTGATGCAACTTTTGCTTTTGGTTCTTTCTTCAATGCACATAATTCTTATTATGTTTATTGGAGAAGGAAAACTTAAGCGACTTGAAATGAAGAATCTGCAGAGAAATATCGCTGATGAAGGAGCTTGGCTGCCTCTGAAACAGTTGTACGATCTGCCACTCAATGCATTTTGCCAATTGTTTGTTGTTTTATTTGTTGCTACAAAACACCCAATTTGTTCCGACTGGACCTTAAATTAAGACAATATCTTTTGCGAATTAAACGAAACCGTTTGCGAATTAAACAAAATCGTGTGCGAATTGAACGAAACCGTTTTCGAATTGAACGAAACCTTTTGCAAATCAAGCGAAACCTTTTACCAATTAAATGAAACCGTTTGCAAATTAACCAAAACTTTTTGCAAAATTAATGAAACCATTTGCGAATGAATCGAAAATTTTTGGTAAATTTATGAAACTCTTTGCAAATTGAATGAAACCATTTTTAATCTTTCAACATATTACACCTTTCTCAAATTAAATAACAGACACAATATGATAATATAAAATTAATTTGTTTTATTTATTGCGATATTTAAATGTAAATAAATTAAAATTAATTTTTACCATAGTATCTCCTTGAAATCAAAAATATATATGAACCAGTTGGGAAGGTTAGATCACATGGGAAATTTTAAAGTAGGTGTAATTATGATAGTTAGGATTATCAAAATTATAGTCGGTCTAAGCCGACTATAAATACCCTACACATATGTGTGGTTACCATTCAAAGTGATATATAGGTCACCAGGGAATACGAATCCTGAAAATAACTACAAACATTCAATCGCTGAAGAATTTCCATTCATTTGATACCCATATTTACAAATGGGTAGGTGTACCGAATTTCAATTTTTTTTTTAATGAACCACAGGTCTTTTCGACGGAAAACATTATTATCACGTACTTGAGCATGATGTCAATATATATTTGACCAAAAAAGTTTACCTAAGCACGTATACATAAAAATTGATCTTTATATGTACATTTTATATGAGGTATTTGAACATAAGTGGTCGGATCATAGGTCACAATGAACCGATCTCGCCAATTTTTTCGCACATACAGCGTAGGTATATTAGTAATCAAAGTTATAAGTTTCATTTATCTAGCTCTTCAATTTTAAAAGTAGTAGGGATTTCAACAGACAGACGGACAGACAGACAGACGGACAGACAGACGGACAGACGGACATCGCTAAATCGACTCAGGAGGTCATGCTGATCAAGAATATATATACTTTTCCATACCGGAGATGCTTCCTTCTGGGTGTTACAAACGGCGTACCAAACTAAATATACCCTTTCACTCTTAGTGTAGGGTATAATTAAACCTGCCGATCTGCTGCAAGTGGAATTTGTAAAATCATATCCATAACGTAATTAGAGCAATCAGTTTGATTTAATTGCTGTGCACTTTGGTCAATTGCATCAACGATATTGTGTTCAATTGTGATGTCTCTTAATGTGGATCGGGCGTGTAATTATACCCTACACTAAGAGTGAAAGGGTATATTCAGTTTGGTACGCCGTTTGTAACACCCAGAAGGAAGCATCTCCGGTATGGAAAAGTATATATATTCTTGATCAGCATGACCTCCTGAGTCGATTTAGCGATGTCCGTCTGTCCGTCTGTCCGTCTGTCCGTCTGTCTGTCTGTCTGTCTGTCTGTCTGTCTGTCTGTCTGTCTGTCTGTCCGTCTGTCTGTCCGTCTGTCTGTCTGCCTGTCTGTTGAAATCCCTACTACTTTTAAAATTGAAGAGCTAGATAAATGAAACTTATAACTTTGATTACTAATATACCTACGCTGTATGTGCGAAAAAATTGGCGAGATCGGTTCATTGTGACCTATGATCCGACCACTTATGTTCAAATACCTCATATAAAATGTACATATAAAGATCAATTTTTATGTATACGTGCTTAGGTAAACTTTTTTGGTCAAATATATATTGACATCATGCTCAAGTACGTGATAATAATGTTTTCCGTCGAAAAGACCTGTGGTTCATTAAAAAAAAATCGAAATTCGGTACACCTACCCATTTGTAAATATGGGTATCAAATGAATGGAAATTCTTCAGCGATTGAATGTTTGTAGTTATTTTCAGGATTCGTATACCCTGGTGACCTATATATCACTTTGAATGGTAACCACACATATGTGTAGGGTATTTATAGTCGGCTTAGACCGACTATAATTTTGATAATCCTAACTATCATAATTACACCTACTTTAAAATTTCCCATGTGATCTAACCTTCCCAACTGGTTTTATTTTTGAGAAAGATTTTTCTATTGGATTAAGCATAAATTTTATTGAACATCGAGCATAATCCATAACTAATATTGAATTTTCTAATTGTGGATCGTTATTTATAATTTCAAGAAGCTCCCGTAAAAATAATTTAAAACGATCTGCGTTAATACTTGTATTAGCAATAACTTATCGATGCACAATACCTCCAAATGTTACGTTCCGTCCCCTCACAGTGGGTAGAACAATGTGTGCTCTTGAAACTACACTAGAACGTGCTTGTGATCTCCGAAGATGCAGGTTAAAGCCACATTCATCAGTAAAAATTAATTTTTCTCTTTGCTGTGGAGCCCTTTGCGTAAATTCCCTGGCATATTGTTGACGTAACTCTAGTGTGCGCTGATTATTTATTATGTCCAATTCAACTGATGCCAGTTTTAGTTCCTTTTTTTTAACGAATGAATCCCACGCCCTCTTACCCGCCCAACCGACCGAGAGGCAAATCGCGCGGATTTGTGACCGTTTCTTGAGCAGCCCGAGCTGTTCAGATTCACGAGAATTCGCGAGTTAACTACAGATAAATATCATCAGTTAACTAAAAAAAAGTCTCATTAAAGTATACAAAGTCTAATTAAGCATTTAGGTGTTGAACGATATTATTTTTTCTACGTCAATCGAGTCAGAAAGATAGAAAAGAAAATATAATTCATTAAACTCATTGCATATCCGACGGAACAGATCATTTAAAGAGTAGTTAGAGCTACATATGCCCAATTGTATCGGAATATATTGTCTGGTTTGCCTTGTAGGACAATTTAGAGATTTATTTTGAAGTACTTGATTCTATGTTACCATTAATTAATTTAAATACAAATATGACACCAAGCATTGTTCGTCTGCTTTTTAGAGTTATTTAGTCGATTTTCATAAGGTGGTAGGTGTATATCCGGATTCCAATTGAGGTTTCGAAGTGAAAATAATAAAAATTATTTTTGAACAGATTCAATAGTGTCATTATATATATTATAGTGTGGGTTCTAAACAATGGATGCCTCTTCCAAAATAGGACGTACAAGTGAGGTATAAAGCAATTTCGTCATATATGGATCGTTAAACTCTTTAGACCAGCGTTTTATAAATCCTAAAACACTTTTAGCTCTATTTGTCATTTTATTAATGTGTAGATGAAAACGAAACTTGGGGTCCATTGATACTCCTAAGTCGTCAAAGGTTGAAACTGTATCTAAATTAATTCCTGAAATGCCATAACTTATATAAATAGGGCGTCTACGAGAGTAGGTCATTTGCTTACATTTCTTGAGATTAAGGTTAAGGTGGTTATAAGTACACCAATCTTCTAACCTATTTAGATCTTCTTGAATGCAAGATTGCTGTACTGCATCGTTAAATGAATGGAATAATTTGACATCATCTTCATGCATTAAAACTTTACAGTGTTTTATAACTGACGGTAGGTCATTTATAAATAAGATAAATAATATTGGGCCAAGATGACTTCCTTGGGGAAAACCTGACGAAACCGAAATATACCTTGATGTAGCTTCCTTAAATAACACTCTCTGTTTTCTGGATGTCAGATAAGATTTTATCCAGTTTAGGAGACATTTTGGAAATTCCAATAGATCTAGTTTTTTAAAAGTAATTCGTGATTAACACTATCGAAAGCTTTGCTTAAATCTGTGTATACTACATCTGTTTGTAATCCACAATTAAAGCCATTTATGACTGTAGTTGTGAATTCTAACAGATTGGTATATGTTGATCTACCTTTCAAGAATCCATGCTGATACGGTGAAACAATTGATAGTAAACTATATGTGAGCTGATCGATTAAAATGTTTTCAAATAATTTAGGAATAGCACTTAGTTTTGAAATGCCTCTGTAATTTACAACGTTAGATCTACTACCACTTTTAAACAGGAGAATAATAAATGATTCCTTCCATAAATCCGGAAATATACCTGTCTTAAGGGACAAATTAAATAATGTGGTTAATGCTTTATGTAAAACTACGTATGAAGTCAGGACCCGCCGAATATGATATTGAAATTGTTTTGATGTACCTTAAATCTGTATTGGATGTAATAGTCGGCATTTTAATATAAGGAGTGCGTCATTAGAAATGTGTGCATCGAAAAATAAAAATATCTCAGTAACCACTTTGTCAATTTTCAAAAAGTAAATTTTATTCATAGTAATTATAAAAAAAAATACAAAAAAATAATTAATCAATGATAAAATTATTAACTTTTTCTGCAACTCCTATCATTAGGGCCTTCACAGTCTCTTCCTCGATCCTTTGGCTTGCATCACACCATTGACGCCGAAAATTTACAACGTCCTTAGATACCCGTTTGGTGGTCAATTCCCTTTTTACCAGAGCCCAATATCTCTTGATTGGCCGGAGCTCTGGGCAATTCGGTGGGTTCGCTTCTCTAGGGACAAACACTAATTATTATTGTTCTGGTACCAATCCAAGACAGCTTTACTGTAGTGACACGAAGCAAGATCAGACCAAAAAAAGGTAGACACTTCATGTTGTATTAAAAATGGTAGAAGTCTCTTCTGTAAGCACTCCTTCAAATATATTTCCGTGTTAATTGTCCCAGTGATCACGAAAATGTTGCTTCGTTTGCCACAACTACAAATTGCTTGCCACACGAGAAATTTTCTTGGAAACTTTGCTCTTCTTTGGGTCTTAAATTTATCCGGGACATTTCCTCTAGCATCGGCAACATAAAATTCTTGGCCAGAACGCTGAGAAAAGTCGGAAAGAACGTATGTTTTTCACAAAATTGTTTTTAAGCTTTTTAGCACGCTTTTTTGCATCAACATTTTTTGCTGCATTCCGATCTGGGACTTTTTGAACTTTATATGTCTTCAGACCAGCTTCGAGTTTCGCTCTCCGTACAAAAGACTCGAGCATCCAACTTTGAGAGCTACATTTCGTCCTGAGAGATTCGGGTTTTTCTTCAGCAGGGTAACCACCGTCTTCGCTTTGTTTCGGTCACCAGAACCTTTCTTTTTGCCTGTCCCTGGCTTCCTATCATAGCTAAGGTCCGCCTTGAACTTTTGAAGTACTTTTGATACAGTGTTCCGGTGAGCTTTTATAATTTTTGCAATCCTTTTATATGTAAAGTGAGGATTATTTAAGAAATTTTTTATAATTTCCTCACGCACTTTTTGTTCATCGCCCATTTTTTCGCTGAATAACAAACCAATTTTGCAAAAGTTACATACTACATATTCCGACATGTTTTTCAAACCTAACTTGATTAAAAAAATTTTGTTTTGAATTCCAATGAAAAAAGTTACAGTAGAAAAAGCGTGCACAAGTTTCTAATGACGCACTCCTTAATTGCTTCTATTTAATGTTTGTTACAGATTTCAACTCGCGTGTTGACCAAATAGGTGTATTACTACGAAATTGTTTTATTTTTGGAATATTTTCTTTAAAACAATCAAGTAAACAGGTATTAAATTTTTTAACAGAACTCACAAAGTCTAGCTCCGTAATTACCAGCGACCAGTTAATTTTGGAAAGAGATGTGTTAAGAGTTGTTTAATTAGCTCTTTTAAAGCAATAACTATTTTCTTTAGGGACAATCTCGTTATCAGTAGAACTATTTGAGTTGTTGCGTATTTGCAAACTAAGTTCTATTGTCGGATGGTAGGGATCTTCAGGCAAGGACAAAAGAAGGGTACGATTTATGGATAAAGAAATATATTATCCACAAATGTAAGATCAAGTGTTTTTTGATATTTATTTAAAATATTGTTAATTTGGTAAAGTAATAGTTCCAAAAGGTTGCCCAAAAATTCATTAATCCAGTTTGTGGTGGAAGAAGGAATTAAATAAGGAAGGTCATGAGCGATATTCCAAATAACATTAGGTAAATTAAAGTCACCTAATACAATTAGGGAGTCGTCTGGCTTAAGTTTATCCTGAATGGTTTCAATTGCTTTAGCGTGTTTGGCGTATATTTCAGAATCAAAGCATGGAGGTATGTAAGAACAAGTAATGAAAATGTTAGGAAAATCAAATTTTACTATAACATAAACAAATTCAAAGTTATCTGTATCAGGAACATCGATTAGTTCTGTCGTTAAGGAAGAACGGGTAGCAATTATAACTTCATCACCCATCTTATAATGTCCACCCATCTTATAATAAAATCTTTCCTAAAAATTTGGAAGTCATTGCAAAGAATTTCTGCATTTAAGACATTTCCGCGAAGCCAAGTTTCAGTAAAAACTATAATGTCGCAGGAAAAGCCAAAACTGTTTGAATATAACTTTGTTAATTTAGTATTAAGTCCACGCACATTCTGATAAATTAATTTAAAATCAATGTTCACTGGCAGTTTTTTGAAGAAACCCCATCAGGACAAGACAGAATATGAACAACATTAGGAGGTCTGTGTTATTTTTATATATGTATTCATAAACTAAAGTATTTTTTACTATAGTATCAAAGAAGTCTTCAGGGACAATTATTTTAAAAGATGCTTTCATCCTATAATATTAAAAGTTATATTTGAATACTAAAATATCAGACATATTTAACGTGGAGCCAATGCGTGTAAAAATGTGATATTTTATATTATCAACTCTGGTAAATTGTATCACGGTTATCAGGCAAATCTACAGCGTCAGGGAAAGTATTAACTGGTGTGGAGCGTGTTATTTCAATTTCTATTTGTTTAGAAATTTCTGGCAATGATTCAGTAGCAGGGAGCTTTTGTTTATTTCTCAATGTCCTCTTCCTTTTCGGAGAGGTTGACGGTTCATCCATGCATTTAAAATCATTGAAAAGTGATTCATAATGCTGGAATTTAGCCGTTAGAGAAGATAGTTCCTTACTAATTTCACTAAATCCTTTTCTAGTTTGCTTTAATATTTTATATAATTCAATGTCTGCCAGTCTACATTTACTACATGACCGACGTAAGCCTTTGTTATCGTTTAAAATGTCAATTACGCGACCAGGTAACCCTGCGCACTTGGCATGAGCAAAGTTGTCGCATAACATGCAATTAACAAATTGCAAAGTCTCACTTTGCTCATTGCAATTTGGAATAGAGTAAATCATTTTAGAAATAGTTATTAAATCTAGATGACCCAAAAAGTATGCAATGGTTTAAATAAATAGATATAAAGATAACTGGTTAAGAAGCACTGCAAGAGTTCTTAAACTATGCAGTCATTTTATGAAGGTAAAATGTCAAAAGAATAGTAAACATCAGAAAATTAAAATTTGCAGAAATTGTCAAAAAATAATGCACAAAATTGTTTTTGTATATGTTTATAAACTACACAAAATTGCAGTTTGTAAACAATAGATAATGTTTTTCACTAAAATTTTGATTGCAAACACTGAAGCACTGCTTTATTAAGAAGCACGGTTAAAATTTTTAATTATAAAGCGCGATAAACACTATAAAACACTAAAAATTTGCGAGCAGATTAAAGAACACTGTAACAAGGCGAAAGGGTTGCCAACAACCACAATTAATCGTCGATAATGAGAGAACTATATTTTTTTCTTCTAACAATTTTCGCTTTATATTTTTTAAAGTAATTCCTGCGTCTCTTTCTACAAAAAATTCATTCGACTCAAGTATTTCTTGTGTTAATTTTTTAACACGATTTACACCACGTTACCATTTTTTTGTACCGCGATATTACAGTTTTTGCCGTATTTAGTTTAATCGACGTAAATTCAGAAGCTTCAGAAATCGTTTTTCCTTCTTCATATAACATATATTTATATCTTTCGTAATTTAGCGAACTATTCTTCTTCGAGCAACATTTCGTGTATTTCTTCTGGTACCATTTGCTCGTTCTTCACCATTCGAATCATTAACAGCTTTGTGTTCTGAAGTTATTGAATACTGCTGGCTAGGTGACCAATTATCGGAACTTCCAGAACTGAAATCTTCGCCACTCATTTTGTTCAGTTCAATATTTACCAGATTTTAAATTAACTAATAAATAACGAGTATCAAACTTTTTGTGTTGCACAAAATGGAAATGACTTTCGATTAGAAATTGTGAAAAAATAACAGTAAATTGTCGCTCAAAAACAGGTTTCAGAATTCAGCTCTCTTAAAAGAGCGCGATTATATGTATTTGTGAAATAAAGAATGTTTCAGTGCTAGGGATGTCAAAAAACCTTTTTCGGTTAAATTTATAGATCAATTTATTGTGCTCTTTTTTTAGCGAGCTCCTCAAAAGGAGATAAGATGAACTATTTTGTGGTATTGCCATTTTTGGCAAATTTTTGTATGTTCTCAATCTATTTCCATTTTTTACTCTGACTTCTAAACTGTCAACAAAATTTTATCAAATTACACAGCACAACAAAAAAAATTATCCGCGACCAAAGTATGATTTTCCAATGGACGGGATTCCAATCACTATCTCATACTCACTTTTTTCAGACTGCGTCAAGTTTTTGAGTTATTACGTAAAACAAATATATGGCAGTTATCGTGTTTTTATACATATTTTGGTCTTTAACTTTTTACAGATTTGAGTTTTCGATTACATTTCTTTTGTATTTGAGAATACTTCAGCTAATATTTTGAAATAAAACACATGAAATTTGGATTGATCTGACCAAAGTTATGACCACGCAATTGTCATTTATTGTATAACATATATGACGTCGTGATTAGAAGCTTAAGGTCCTTCGGAAAATCACACTAAAATCGTGGATAAAAACAAAAGGCTTTAATTTGTTGTCTAGTGTTATTTCCTTAGTCATTTATGAGTTTTGCGTTATTAGAAACTTTCTAGACTACGATATCTTTTTACAAGTTAACCAACGCTCAGGGGATGCCCCCTATTCATGCAATGCATAGTGTTGATCGTAAGAAAGGATTATAGGTAAGAGGAGGGAGGAAAGATGGAGTAGTGTCGGTGATTGTTTGTTTTGAATTTGTCAATATCAAAAATGTCGGGAAAAACAGACGCAGGGAGATTGTTTCATAAACGTATTGTGCGACTGAAGAACGAATTCTCTCGATAATGCGTGGTTCTATTGAGAGCCGAGTGAACTACGAATGGGTGGGCTTGGTTCGATGCCCGAGTAGAACGAGAGAACACACGACCTGGTGGAATCAGGCCACGTATTTCCCTCGAACACTTACCGTTGTAATACCTATAAAACAGGCTTACACACCCAACGGTCCTTCGGTGCTCAAGAGAACCAATAGACGATGAAATATTTTCATCCCCTGTTAAATATATCGCACGTTGTTGAATTCGATCCAGGAAATCCAAGGAGAATTTTGAGGCCCCTGCTCAAATGTGCGAATTATATTCCATCTTAGGGCGAATGTAGGTAGTGTAGACAGCAGGTATGAAGTTTTAAAAACCGAGGCACTTGGCCGCTTCTTTCGACACGTCAAATATGTGATCATTCCAACGGAGATCACATTGAATTGATATGCCCAGAACGTCAAGAGCAGCTGACTCTGCAATATCCACAGCGCCCATATTAAGGGGAGGGAGGGTTGTATCCATTCTCTTGTGAGATAACAGACAACATTGGGTCTTGCTTGCATTAAAATCAGCTTTATTTGCAAGACCCCACTCGGAGATTGTTTTAAGGTCATTATTGAGTGTGTCATTCATAGTGCGTCTTTTACTATCAATCTCTAAAAAGTTTGGACGCGTGTTGAACGAGTATGAATGACAAATGTTGCTATCATCTGCAAAGGAATGGATTGGGTTCTGGGTCAATGACAGAAGGTCATTGATAAACACCAGAAATAGGGACGGGGATAGGACGGAACCCTGCGGAACTCAGGAATTGGCGGAATGTTCGCATCCATCGTCCCATCCATCGCAACTCGTATTGAACGACCCTGGAGAAAACTCGATATCCATCGAGTAAAAGAATTACCGACATCATATGCCATTAGTTTTGATACGAAGGCTTTATGCCACACTCGATCAAAAGCCTTGGAAATATCCAGAGCAAGAACCTTACTTTCATCGAAAAGGTAACACAATTCATTTCTCTCTAGATAGTTTAAAAGGTGAAAGTCAATTACGCTTTCCATTACCTTGGAGAGCGCAGAGTATATTGCAATGGGTCGGTAATTGGCAGGGTTCGTAGCCTCAACTTTTCGGAACTGGCTGGACATTGGCAACCTTCCAACAAGATGAAAAAACTCCTGTCGTGTAGGAGATGTTGAAAAGGTTACGCAACGGACAAGCCAGCGTTAACGCGCACTTCTTTAACACATGGGCAGATATGCCATCTGGCAGAGGCTTTGTTAATATTGAGGTTTGCTAACACCTTTTTAACTGCCCGAGTTCGAAAAGAAACACAATCGACGACAGGCAGTGGTTGATTATTATCTGGGAGCGTTGAATTATTTGCAAATAATTCTGCCAAGAGCCTGCTAGCCTGTATGCGAAGTCTTTCTTTGTCAGCATTCTTGTTAGAACGCCAATTCTATATATATATATATATATATATATATGTGTACAGATATATATGTGTATATATATATATATATATATATATATATATATAAGTACAGATATATATGTGTATATATATATATATATAAATATATATATATATATATATATATATATATATTTAAATATATGTATATATATATATATATATATATATATATATATATATATATATATATATATATATATATATATATATATATGTATATATATATATATGTATATATATATATATATATGTATATATATCTTTATATCTATATATATATATATATATATATATATATATATAGATTTATATATATATATATTTATATATATATATATTTATATTTATATATATATATATATATATATATATATATATATATATATATATATATATATAAGCCGACTATAAATACCCTACACATATGCGTGGTTACCATTCAAAGTGATATATAGGTCACCAGGGTATACGAATCCTGAAAATATCTACAAACATTCAATCGCAGAAGAATTTTGATTCATTTGATACCCATATTTACAAAGTCTTTTCGCCGGAAAACATTATTATCATGTATTTGAGCATGATGTCAATATATATTTGACCAAAAAAGTTTACCTAAGCACGTATACATAAAAATTGATCTTTATATGTACATTTTATATGAGGTATTTGAACATAAGTGTTCGGATCATAGGTCACAATGGACCGATCTCGATTTTTTCGCACATACAGCGTAGGTATATTAGTAATCTAAGTTATAAGTTTCATTTATCTAGCTCTTCAATTTTAAAAGTAGTAGGGATTTCAACAGACAGAAGACAGACAAACATACGGACAGACAGACGGACATCGCTAAATCGACTCAGGAGGTCATGCTGATCAAGAATATATATACTTTCCCATACCGGAGATGCTTCTTTCTGGGTGTTACAAACGGCGTACCAAACTGAATATACCCTTTCACTCTTAGTGTAGGGTATAAAAACGATTTTGTCGGTTTTTGGCGGTCTCAAAAAAAAAAATGTTTTCTTGTTTTTACCACTTCTCAATGTATGCTTTTATTTTAGGGGTGAACTTTCAAATAATTTTTAAAATATATTTTTCTTAAATAATGTTTTCACTTAAAAAAGAGTTAGCTGTAACTTTTTTTGTTTATGAAACAAACTAAATACTGTTAACGATTAAGTATTATATTTTTTTGAGAACTTTATTTATATGATAATTAAAATTGCATTTATAATATAATAATAGTTTCGCACTACAGTCCTATAAGAACTTAGGCCGAGCTCTCTCACCATTTTGAGCTGTGCGTGTTATATTTGTACTCAAAGTGGTGGGACCTATTGTTTATTGCCGAATCCGAACGGCGGGTGAGAGCTTTGGCTCGTAGTCCAAAGCACTAACCACTGAGCTATCGAGGCTAAAATTGCGTTTAGGGGTCTGAAAAAACGAACATCACTTGACGAAGTGACCTCGGAGGTCAATTAGACCTATAAGACAAATATATTAACCTCCAATAACTTTCCAACGATGTATAATGATCGGACATTAAATAAAGAAGATATGACGAAAAAACGATTTTGGCGGGGTCGAGGAAAGCTTTCATTTTAGGGACGGATATTCAAACATTTTTTTTTCGGGGAGTTAATGCCTCCAACCACTACTTCCTACTCTTAAAGTAACTTAATACTAGTTTGGCGAGTTAATGCCTCGATCCGCTATAACTACAACTGGGGAGTTAATGCCTCCAACCGCTACTACTACATTTGGGGAGTTAATGCCTCCAACCACTATAACTACAATTGGGGAGTTAATGCCTCCAACCGCTACTACTACATTTGGGGAGTTAATGCCTCCAACCACTATAACTACAATTGGGGAGTTAATGCCTCCAACCGCTACTACTACATTTGGGGAGTTAATGCCTCCAACCACTATTACTACGAGTTTGATGTGTACGAGGTCGTCGCCAGCATCGAACTGCCTGAATGCTGCAATTGTGTTTCCTTTTATACTCTTTCTTGTGTCGATCGCCGTGTGCTTTGTTGTTGCGTAGTCTGTGCAGTTGTTGTTGCTTCATTTGATGTTGTTGCATTACAGCCTATGCTTATGCGTAGCGTTGTTGTTGCTTGCTGCATGTGCGTGAAATTGTTCTTGTTTGTGGTACTGTTGCGCGTACGTAGAATTCTTGTTGTCGTACTTAGCAATAACTGCAATTAATTAAATTATTAATCTAATTTAATTCAGATAAAAAATATGTGGGTACAAATTTGGGACACACAAATTTGTGTCCTCACACTTTTATTAAAAAAAGCAATGTGCAAAATTTCAAAGTTCTACGATAATTATTTCTATTTTTGGTTGCGGCTTGTATGGGGACGTTGAACTGTGAGTCGTTCCAAATAAAAAAAAATATATTTCAAAATTGGGAAAAAGTGACAAAAGAAAAAAACAGTTGGGAAGGGTAGATCACATGGGAAATTTTAAAGTAGGTGTTAATATGATAGTTAGGATTATCAAAATTATAGTCGGTCTAAGCCGACTATAAATACCCTACACATATGTGTGGTTACCATTCAAAGTGATATATAGGTCACCAGGGTATTCGAATCCTGAAAATAACTACAAACTTTGATTCGTAGATGTAAATTTTATTTGAGGTATTTGAACATAAGTGGTCGGTTTTCAGGTCACAATAGACCGATTATGCCAATTTCCTTATTCAGACAACTTAGATATATAAGTAATCTAAATCTAAAGTTTCATTGCTCAACTTTTTCTGTAATCGTGATTTCAACAGACAGACAGAAGGACAGACGGACAGACAGACAGACGATCAGACGGACATCTCTAAATCGACTCAGGAGGTCATGCTGATCAAGAATATATATACTTTTCCATACCGGAGATATTTTTTTCAGGGTTTTACAAACGGCGTACCAAACTGAATATACCCTTTCACTCTTAGTGGAACCGCCCAAAAATCTAAAATTGATCGAAGTAAAAAAAAAACCCGAGGTCACAAAAAATTGACCGAGCATTGCCGTGATCTCGCGCGAAAAGTTGTTCACGAACAAAACGCGTGCAAAATGTCCTACTCAACCACAGAGGTAGTAAAAATGTCTGGTCATTTGTAAAAAATAGTGAAGAATCAGACGCCGTCGTCTACTGCAAACCTTATTATGAACGGCCAGACCTTCACTGATCCGGTTAAGAAAGCTGATCTCTTGGCAGAATTATTGGCTAATAATTCAACGCTCCCAGACAACAATCAACCACTGCCCGTTGTCGACTTTGTTTCTTCTGCAATGCCGGAGATACATTTTAGTACTCGGGCAGTTAATAAAGCCTCTGGGCTCTAGGACTTATCTGCCCATGTGTTGAGTATGTGTGCATCAACGCTGGCTTGTTCGTTGCGCAAGGAGGCTACGAACCTTGCTAATTACATTTGCACAACAAATTACTTAGTGACCGGCAATATGGTTTCCGTAGGAAACCACCGGCGACTTGATGGCGGTCCTCTCCGAAAAGTGGAATAATTGTATTCACCTTTTTGGGGAGAGTACACTCTCAGAATATAATTGTTGAATCTAACAACAAATCAACAATCATATTTGCGAATATACGTTCAACAATCGGCAATTGTTGAATCATTGTTGGAAACAACAATCGCAATTGTTTTTTTTTCGAGATGCATTTCTGAAGTAAATTAACAATTAATTGTTGTTTCGATTGTTGAATTGTTAAAAGTAAAAATCATGATTTAAAACCCAGCCTACTTCATAAACATATTTTTTTTATAGTATATACAGTATTATTGCAACAAAAGCCTACTGCCTGCCTGTCTACATTTTTATTAAAATAACTATATACAGTTTTTTTATAATTATTTCTATATATTTTAATTTTTTTATATTTTAATAATGTATACAATTTTTAACCACATTTATTTAAAAACATGACACAATAAATAATTGTGTGCGCAAATGAGCACATACACAAATTTAATAATTTTAAAGAAAACATTAACATTGAATAATAAAATCGTATATTTTATATTTTATATTTTATATTTTATATTTTATATTTTATATTTTATATTTTATATTTTATATTTTATATTTTATATTTTATATTTTATATTTTATATTTTATATTTTATATTTTATATTTTATATTTTATATTTTATATTTTATATTTTATATTTTATATTTTATATTTTATATTTTATATTTTATATTTTATATTTTATATTTTATATTTTATATTTTATATTTTATATTTTATATTTTATATTTTATATTTTATATTTTATATTTTATATTTTATATTTTATATTTTATATTTTATATTTTATATTTTATATTTTATATTTTATATTTTATATTTTATATTTTATATTTTATATTTTATATTTTATATTTTATATTTTATATTTTATATTTTATATTTTATATTTTATATTTTATATTTTATATTTTATATTTTATATTTTATATTTTATATTTTATATTTTATATTTTATATTTTATATTTTATATTTTATATTTTATATTTTATATTTTATATTTTATATTTTATATTTTATATTTTATATTTTATATTTTATATTTTATATTTTATATTTTATATTTTATATTTTATATTTTATATTTTATATTTTATATTTTATATTTTATATTTTATATTTTATATTTTATATTTTATATTTTATATTTTATATTTTATATTTTATATTTTATATTTTATATTTTATATTTTATATTTTATATTTTATATTTTATATTTTATATTTTATATTTTATATTTTATATTTTATATTTTATATTTTATATTTTATATTTTATATTTTATATTTTATATTTTATATTTTATATTTTATATTTTATATTTTATATTTTATATTTTATATTTTATATTTTATATTTTATATTTTATATTTTATATTTTATATTTTATATTTTATATTTTATATTTTATATTTTATATTTTATATTTTATATTTTATATTTTATATTTTATATTTTATATTTTATATTTTATATTTTATATTTTATATTTTATATTTTATATTTTATATTTTATATTTTATATTTTATATTTTATATTTTATATTTTATATTTTATATTTTATATTTTATATTTTATATTTTATATTTTATATTTTATATTTTATATTTTATATTTTATATTTTATATTTTATATTTTATATTTTATATTTTATATTTTATATTTTATATTTTATATTTTATATTTTATATTTTATATTTTATATTTTATATTTTATATTTTATATTTTATATTTTATATTTTATATTTTATATTTTATATTTTATATTTTATATTTTATATTTTATATTTTATATTTTATATTTTATATTTTATATTTTATATTTTATATTTTATATTTTATATTTTATATTTTATATTTTATATTTTATATTTTATATTTTATATTTTATATTTTATATTTTATATTTTATATTTTATATTTTATATTTTATATTTTATATTTTATATTTTATATTTTATATTTTATATTTTATATTTTATATTTTATATTTTATATTTTATATTTTATATTTTATATTTTATATTTTATATTTTATATTTTATATTTTATATTTTATATTTTATATTTTATATTTTATATTTTATATTTTATATTTTATATTTTATATTTTATATTTTATATTTTATATTTTATATTTTATATTTTATATTTTATATTTTATATTTTATATTTTATATTTTATATTTTATATTTTATATTTTATATTTTATATTTTATATTTTATATTTTATATTTTATATTTTATATTTTATATTTTATATTTTATATTTTATATTTTATATTTTATATTTTATATTTTATATTTTATATTTTATATTTTATATTTTATATTTTATATTTTATATTTTATATTTTATATTTTATATTTTATATTTTATATTTTATATTTTATATTTTATATTTTATATTTTATATTTTATATTTTATATTTTATATTTTATATTTTATATTTTATATTTTATATTTTATATTTTATATTTTATATTTTATATTTTATATTTTATATTTTATATTTTATATTTTATATTTTATATTTTATATTTTATATTTTATATTTTATATTTTATATTTTATATTTTATATTTTATATTTTATATTTTATATTTTATATTTTATATTTTATATTTTATATTTTATATTTTATATTTTATATTTTATATTTTATATTTTATATTTTATATTTTATATTTTATATTTTATATTTTATATTTTATATTTTATATTTTATATTTTATATTTTATATTTTATATTTTATATTTTATATTTTATATTTTATATTTTATATTTTATATTTTATATTTTATATTTTATATTTTATATTTTATATTTTATATTTTATATTTTATATTTTATATTTTATATTTTATATTTTATATTTTATATTTTATATTTTATATTTTATATTTTATATTTTATATTTTATATTTTATATTTTATATTTTATATTTTATATTTTATATTTTATATTTTATATTTTATATTTTATATTTTATATTTTATATTTTATATTTTATATTTTATATTTTATATTTTATATTTTATATTTTATATTTTATATTTTATATTTTATATTTTATATTTTATATTTTATATTTTATATTTTATATTTTATATTTTATATTTTATATTTTATATTTTATATTTTATATTTTATATTTTATATTTTATATTTTATATTTTATATTTTATATTTTATATTTTATATTTTATATTTTATATTTTATATTTTATATTTTATATTTTATATTTTATATTTTATATTTTATATTTTATATTTTATATTTTATATTTTATATTTTATATTTTATATTTTATATTTTATATTTTATATTTTATATTTTATATTTTATATTTTATATTTTATATTTTATATTTTATATTTTATATTTTATATTTTATATTTTATATTTTATATTTTATATTTTATATTTTATATTTTATATTTTATATTTTATATTTTATATTTTATATTTTATATTTTATATTTTATATTTTATATTTTATATTTTATATTTTATATTTTATATTTTATATTTTATATTTTATATTTTATATTTTATATTTTATATTTTATATTTTATATTTTATATTTTATATTTTATATTTTATATTTTATATTTTATATTTTATATTTTATATTTTATATTTTATATTTTATATTTTATATTTTATATTTTATATTTTATATTTTATATTTTATATTTTATATTTTATATTTTATATTTTATATTTTATATTTTATATTTTATATTTTATATTTTATATTTTATATTTTATATTTTATATTTTATATTTTATATTTTATATTTTATATTTTATATTTTATATTTTATATTTTATATTTTATATTTTATATTTTATATTTTATATTTTATATTTTATATTTTATATTTTATATTTTATATTTTATATTTTATATTTTATATTTTATATTTTATATTTTATATTTTATATTTTATATTTTATATTTTATATTTTATATTTTATATTTTATATTTTATATTTTATATTTTATATTTTATATTTTATATTTTATATTTTATATTTTATATTTTATATTTTATATTTTATATTTTATATTTTATATTTTATATTTTATATTTTATATTTTATATTTTATATTTTATATTTTATATTTTATATTTTATATTTTATATTTTATATTTTATATTTTATATTTTATATTTTATATTTTATATTTTATATTTTATATTTTATATTTTATATTTTATATTTTATATTTTATATTTTATATTTTATATTTTATATTTTATATTTTATATTTTATATTTTATATTTTATATTTTATATTTTATATTTTATATTTTATATTTTATATTTTATATTTTATATTTTATATTTTATATTTTATATTTTATATTTTATATTTTATATTTTATATTTTATATTTTATATTTTATATTTTATATTTTATATTTTATATTTTATATTTTATATTTTATATTTTATATTTTATATTTTATATTTTATATTTTATATTTTATATTTTATATTTTATATTTTGTATTTTGTATTTTGTATTTTGTATTTTATATTTTATATTTTATTTTTTATACAACTCCTGATAAAACTCGACGGAGTGTCACAAGCTTGTTAAATTTGCTTTTCCGGCGTCAATTTTTTCTTCGAGGTCCAGATCCTTGTTACGGACACTATAATAAAAAAAGAACAACAAACAAAAAATAATTTTCCTACCAAACAACAATATGCTCACCATCGAGACTGCAGCAGTGGTGAATGAGGCTGTTTTTTGTTATTTTCGCACGCATCGCCGATGCTACGATGCTTCATAGCATCCCAGCATGCTGGGAGATGAGTTGACGCTGTTGTGCAACGAACTGTTGCAGTGTCGCACGTTGGGAAAAAATGATCAAATACGCGCGCATGAGGCAACAGCAAAAACTTAGGGGAATGTTCCATTTGAATTGCTTATTATATAAAAGATGAATGCAGATAAAAATCTTCGTTTTTTTAATGTAAATATCTCTTACAACATCCGAGTTATACCCATCTGTATTGAGGCTTATTTCTTCAAAAAATGAAAAAATGGTACAACGATATAATGGGTGTACTCAAATGCGTGTAAAATTTTCATTTATAAGTGAAAGACAACCAAATTTTTATCACATAACAAGGACACATACACGTTTAAAAATATTGGGTTATTTTTGAAACTTTTTTGGATTGTATATATGTCTCGACCAAAAAAAGATTAAATTGTAATAATCATAAAAGATTAAAAAAGGTTGTAATACCTCTCTGCACTACATTGTAATACATGTTGTATTACTTTGCATGTAATCCTATGGGATTAAAATTAATGCTGAAAAAGATTGAAAATACGGATTTGTTTTTGTAAAAAAAGTTTAAAAAATATATATTTTATATTATAATATATTTTTATTATTTTCATTATTATTTTATTTTTATAATTAATAACTCTTTGTATACTCTTTAATTATTTTTCATCTCTTTCGAAATTATTTTTATGTCATCAGCGCACACCTTGTCCCCTACAGATCTTCTAACATACCGCCAACTAGCTTTACTGTCATTTACTATTAGAGCTATTTAAACATATTGTCGTCGAAAAAGGTATTTTGAATTATATGTTACTAACATGGCGACATTATCACAGGTTCGAATCTCGGCCGTGGTCCTAATTTTTTTTTTAATTACAAAAAAACATTTAAATTTTTTTTTTTATTCTTATTTCTTTACTTTTTTTATTTTCTTTTTTTTGTTATTAATTTCAAAGCTAGAAGTATTTTTAATGTGACAAAAGTTAGTTGCTTTATTATTTATTTATCTTTGAATACGTTTTTTCATAATTCGTAAGTAATAATTATAAAAAAAAAGAAAATCAGAAAGAATAACAAAAAACTTAAAAAAAAAATGCCCTGGCCGATTTTCGAACCTGCGATTCTGAACTAAATTTACTAAACTGGTTTACAATTTAATCTTTTATGGTTTAAAATTATTAAATAAACTGAGATGAAACTATTTGAATTTAAATTTTAAACCTTTACGGTTTAAACATATTAAATAAACAGAAAAACAAACTATTTGAGTTTAAATTTTAATACAATCGGATTAAATTTAAATTTTTAAACCATTTGGATTATTTTATAAACTAAAAACATTACATTTCCATGTTTATCACCTGTAATCCAAAGTAGGGTTTAAAAAATATTCCAACATTTTTTTTACCGTGTAGGCCTCTTATTTAACGTATATTTCATGTTAATAGCTTGATATTTGAATGTAAATATACGTATTTTTTCAGTATTATTCAATAAAACATAAAATTTAGCGCTCTATAACTTTTTTGGATCACGATCATACTATATTAAGAGAATAGTACGATTTATGGTGGTTACAGCCATATCAATTTTATCTGCGCCTTCCTGCGCCTAAAGGTCATTGTTATACCGTATACCTAACCCGTATACCGTATGCTCATGGAAACCGATTTGAACAAAAGTAATAAACATATCACCGTGCTTTTTCAGGTATTGGTCGGTATATAAAAGTATATATATTCTTGAGTAGCATCACTCAACTAGTCCGTTTAGCCATGCCCGTCTGTTCATATGTCTGTATCTAGGTCTGTATATATGTCTGTCTGTGTTGCTGACTGCCCGAAATCACGGTAACTTGAATAATACTGGTCAGAATGCGATGAAATTTTGTTTCAGTGGGTTCTACCCAAAAAATGGTTCTGACATCGGAAATGAGCCAAATCGGTAAACGGACACGACCACCTCCTATTCAAGTCTTTTTTTTTAATACATACTAAGATCCACAGCACTCAGACAGACTGTGAAATCTATTCCCTACGATTTTGTGGTTAATATCACCACGAGTGCCCAAGCCCGAATTTGAACCCGAGACCTTCAGAATGCAAGTCCAACGCGCTAGCTCTGGACTGTTGAGGCCGGCTTATACAAGTCACTAATCTATAACTCTTTATGAATCAATAATTCGTAAATAATTTGAGATATTATTATAAAACTTAAAATACAATGTTAGAATTCACTATGTATGTTTTGCAAAAATAAACAAAATGAATAAATTCTACAATTTCCTCGATTTATCCCTTTGTATTCAATTATGTCATTTTCTGCTGGGTATCAATAATAATGCACGATTCTAACTAGGTATGTGCAATTAATCGTTTTACCGGAATTTCTGATTAATCGTAAACACAATATATCAAATATTTGATGTGTCATATTTTTTTGATTAACCTAACATACTTTTATTCGGTTGATTAGAATTTTGATTAATTAAAAAACGATTACTCGATTACTAATAACTTGTTACGCATCTTTTTCGGCATTTGTAATTTTATTATTCTTTTTTTTTTAAGAAAACTTTGTTTTGTATATCTTCTTAAACAGCAATTTCTATGTTCTCAAATAAAATGTATTTTGATTAATTGAATTGAATTGTTTTAATTAACCGATTAATCTTATTTTCGGTTACACGGTAAAAAATGTTAGAATATTTTTGGATTACAGATGATTTAATACTTTTATGTCTAATTTTTAAACTTACCAATAGTTTACACCCATTTTTAAACTTTTTCAGATTCAAATTAATAATATTTCTTATTAAACATGGAAATGTAATTTTTTTAGTTTATAAAATAATCCAAATGGTTTAAAAATTTAAATTTAATCCGATTGTATTAAAATTTAAACTCAAATAGTTTATTTTTCTGTTTATTTAATATGTTTAAACCATAAAGGTTTAAAATTTAAACTAAAATGTCTAATCTCAGTGTATTTAATAATTTTAAACCATAAAAGATTAAATTGTAAACCATACTTACTAAATTTAGTTCAGAAACGCAGGTTTAAATCTCGGCCAGGGCAACTTTTTTTTCCTAGTTTTTTTTTTGTTATTCTTTCTGATTTTTTTTTTTTTGTAATTATTACTTACGAATTATTAAAAAAATTATTCAAAGATAAATAAATAATAAAGTAACTAACTTTTTCACATTAAAAATACTTCTAGCTATTGAAATTAATAACAAAAAAAAAGAAAATAAAAAAAGTGAAAAAAAAATTAAAAAAAAAATTAGGACCACGGCCGAGATTCGAATCTGTGATAATGTCGCCATGTTAGTAACATATAATTCAAAATGCCTTTTTCGACGACAATATGTTTAAATAGCTCTAATAGTAAATGACAGTAAAGCTAGTTGGAGGTATGTTAGAAGATTTGTAGGGGACAAGGTGTGCGCTGATGACATGAAAATAATTTCGAAAGAGAAAGAGAGAAAAATAATTAAGGAGTGTACAAAGAGTCAGTAGCGTCACTGCTTTTATGGGAGACGGACGTGTCGTGTCGTCCCCCAGTATTTAAACGTTTTCCGTCCGTCGTTTTATATGTTTAAAAATGTGCCGCCAAACTAAACAACATCAACCAACCAAACAAATAACAAATTTAACTAAATAACAATAACTACATTCGTCGTGGACAATAAAAAACATTATTAAAGTTAAAAAAATAAATTACGCAAAACAAATAATTAAAAATAAAATAGAAATACAAAAACCACAACAACAATAATAGAGCAGAACCGGTTTTCGCTGCCTGTGACTTGCTGCACTCTGCACTCGTCGTTTCTTTTTTCACTGCAATTGCCAGCGCAAAGGGCCTTTCTATGCTCTCTGCTGCAATTGCTCAGGTTTGTTGATTGTTTTCCGTACCTCCTCCATCCTACTCCGCGCTAACTGCGTGCATAGTTGAGACTGCAAGAGTGCGTAACGAAGACGGTGGCCAAGGAATAACACTGACCACTGTTTAGCTTACGCTCTCATCTGTTCGTCTCAGCTGTGCCCGCTATTAGTATGTTTGTATGTTTTAAATTCACCCAGTAGCGAAAATGTCGCAAAACTTTCGTATAGATTTTTGCAACGTTCGTGGACTGAGGTCGAATTTTTTCTCTGTGTATGCACATGTGTCTGTCTATAGGCCACATATAATGGCATTAAGTGAAACCCAGGTTAGTGAGGGTGCAGATCCGCTGGATTTTCAGATACCAGGGTACCACCTACTGCCATTATTCTCTGCCCATAGGGGTCTCGCCCTTTTTATTCGAAGTGACGTTGCGTACCAGCACCAGCGGCAACATAGTGTTTCGGACAATGAATTTAATTCTATGTGGATTAAATTCAAAATCTTGCAACACATCATGCACTTGTGTTTTATTTATAGGAGTCCGAATCTAGATAGGGTTTCTACCGGTAACAAGTTAGATGCACTATCAGATTCGATCTCAAATATTTTGGAACAGTTTCCAGGCAGTGAAATTGTTGTTGCTGGTGACTTTAATGTGCACAACGCCACTTGGTTGAGCTACTCGGGTCTATCAACACAGGAGGGTTGTTATGTTAGCTGTTTGCCGAGTGCAATCAACTCACGCAACTGGTGAAGGAGCCGACGTACCTCCCACGCGTCGGCGGGCAGAGCCAAAAAGTCCTAGACCTTTTTCTGACTTCGCATCATGAAAAATATGATGTAAAAGTCCTTGCACCTCTTGGTAATTCCGACCACTGTATTGTTTCCGCTGCATTTTCGTATTCTAGTTTACGCGTCTCTTCGATTAAAGCCCCGAAGAGAACTGTATGGCTTTACGAAAAAGCATGACTTTTTTCGCAACTTTAATTGGAAATTTTGTTTCGCAGATAGAGACATAAATGCCGCGGCCTTAATGGTACAAAATATTATTTTATTGGGTATGCGGTCCTTCATACCTTCTAAAAAGATTAGCATTAAACCCAAGGACCTCTCTTGGTTTAATGAGACTTGCAGGATTGCAGTCAGGTCGAAAGAGGAAGCCTTCCAGAATTGGATCTAATAAGAATGCTGAAAGACTTCGCATACAGGCTAGGAATCGCTGTAATGCCGTGATCGCACGTGAAAAGTTTCTACACGAACAAAACGCGCGCAAAAAGGTCCTTCTCTACCATAGAGGTAGTAAAAATTTCTGGTCATTTGTTAAAAGGGTGAAGAATCAGATGACATCGTCTACTCCAAACCTTGTTATGAATGGCCAGACCTTCACTGACCCGGTTGATAAAGCTAATCTCTTGGCTGAATTATTTGCAAATAATTCAACGCTCCCAGATAGCAATCAACCACTGCCCGTCGTTGAATTTGTTTCTTCTGCAATGCCGGAGATACATTTTCGAACTCGGGCAGTTAAAAAGGTTTTAGTAAATCTCAATATTAACAAAGCCTCCGGGCCTGATGGCATATCTGCCCATGTGTTGAAGAAGTGTGCGTCAACGCTGGCTTGTCCATTGCGTAACCTTTTCAACATCTCCTACACGACAGGAGTTTTTCCATCTTGTTGGAAGGTTGCCAATGTCCAGCCAGTTCCGAAAAAGGGTGAGGCTAATTACTGACCCATTGCAATATGCTCTGCGCTATCCAAGGTAATGGAAAGCGTAATAAACTTCCACCTTGTGAACTATCTGGAGCGAAACGAATTACTTAGTGACCGGCAATATGGTTTCCGTAGGACCAGGTCCACCGGTGACTTGATGGCGGTCCTCTCCGAAAAGTGGAATAATTGTATTCATCTTTTCGGGGAGAGTAAGGTGGTTGCTCTTGATATTTTCAAGGCTTTTGATCGAGTGTGGCATGAAGCCCTGGTATCAAAACATATTGCATATGGTGTCGGTAATTCTTTTACTCGATGGATATCGAGTTTTCTCCAGGGTCGTTCAATACGAGTTGCGATGGATGGTGTTTTCTCAGAACAACATTCCATCAATTCTGGAGTTCCGCAGGGTTCTGTCCTATCCCCGTCCCTATTTCTGGTTTTTATCAATGACCTTCTGTCATCGACCCAGAACCCAATCCATTCCTTTGCAGATGATAGTAACATTTGTCACTCATATTCGTTCAACAAGCGCCCAAACTCTTTGGAGATTGAGAGTAAAAGGCGCACAATGAATGATACACTCAATAATGACCTTAAAACAATCTCCGAGTGGGGTCTTGCAAATAAAGTTGATTTTAATGCTAGCAAGACCCAATATTGTCTGTTATCTCACAAAAGATTGGATTCACCCCTCCCTCCCCTCCATATGGACTCTGTGGATATTGCGCAGTCAGCTGCTCTTGACGTTCTGGGTATATCAATTCAATGTGACCTCCGTTGGAGTGATCACATATTTGATGTGTCGAAAGAAGCGGCCAAGTGCCTCGGTTTTTTGAAACGGTGTAAGACATACTTCACTCCCGCTGACTTGCACATTGTCTACACTACCTATATTCGGCCTAAGATGGAATATAATTCGCACATATGGGCAGGGGCTTCAAAATCTTCTTTGGAGTTCCTGGATCGAATCCAACAACGTGCAATATATTTAATAGGGGATGAAAATATTTCATCCTCTATTGGTTCTCTTGAGCACCGAAGGACCCTGCCTCTGTTTTTCCCGACATTTTTAATATTGGGAAATTTAAAGCAAACATGCACCGACACTACTCCATCTTTCCTCCTCAGTTAACCTATAATCCTTTCTTTCGATCAACACTGTGCATTGCACGAATAGGGGGCATCCCCTGAGCGTTGGTTAATTTGTAAAAAAAAAAAAAAAAAACTTGAATAATACTGGTCAGAATGCGCTGAAATTTTGTTTCAGTGGGTTCTACACAAAAAATGGTTCTGACATCGGAAATGAGCCAAATCGGTAAACGGACACGACCACCTCCTATTCAAGTCTTTTTTTTTAATACATACTAAGATCCACAGCACTCAGACAGACTGTGAAATCTATTCCCTACGATTTTGTGGTTAATATCACCACGAGTGCCCAAGCCCGAATTTGAACCCGAGACCTTCAGAATGCAAGTCCAACGCGCTAGCTCTGGACTGTTGAGGCCGGCTTATACAAGTCACTAATCTATAACTCTTTATGAATCAATAATTCGTAAATAATTTGAGATATTATTATAAAACTTAAAATACAATGTTAGAATTCACTATGTATGTTTTGCAAAAATAAACAAAATGAATAAATTCTACAATTTCCTCGATTTATCCCTTTGTATTCAATTATGTCATTTTCTGCTGGGTATCAATAATAATGCACGATTCTAACTAGGTATGTGCAATTAATCGTTTTACCGGAATTTCTGATTAATCGTAAACACAATATATCAAATATTCGATGTGTCATATTTTTTTTATTAACCTAACATACTTTTATTCGGTTGATTAGAATTTTGATTAATTAAAAAACGATTACTCGATTACTAATAACTTGTTACGCATATTTTTCGGCATTTGTAATTTTATTATTCTTTTTTTTTTAAGAAAACTTTGTTTTGTATATCTTCTTAAACAGCAATTTCTATGTTCTCAAATAAAATGTATTTTGATTAATTGAATTGAATTGTTTTAATTAACCGATTAATCTTATTTTCGGTTACACGGTAAAAAATGTTAGAATATTTTTGGATTACAGATGATTTAATACTTTTATGTCTAATTTTTAAACTTACCAATAGTTTACACCCATTTTTAAACTTTTTCAGATTCAAATTAATTATATTTCTTATTAAACATGGAAATGTAATTTTTTTAGTTTATAAAATAATCCAAATGGTTTAAAAATTTAAATTTAATCCGATTGTATTAAAATTTAAACTCAAATAGTTTATTTTTCTGTTTATTTAATATGTTTAAACCATAAAGGTTTAAAATTTAAACTCAAAAAGTTTAATCTCAGTGTATTTAATAATTTTAAACCATAAAAGATTAAATTGTAAACCATACTTACTAAATTTAGTTCAGAATCGCAGGTTTAAATCTCGGCCAGGGCAATTTTTTTTTTTAATTTTTTTTTTTGTTATTCTTTCTGATTTTTTTTTTTTTGTAATTATTACTTACGAATTATTAAAAAAATTATTCAAAGATAAATAAATAATAAAGCAACTAACTTTTTCACATTAAAAATACTTCTAGCTATTGAAATTAATAACAAAAAAAAAGAAAATAAAAAAAGTGAAAAAAAAAAATTGTTAAAAAAATTAGGACCACGGCCGAGATTCGAACCTGTGATAATGTCGCCATGTTAGTAACATATAATTCAAAATGCCTTTTTCGACGACAATATGTTTAAATAGCTCTAATAGTAAATGACAGTAAAGCTAGTTGGCGGTATGTTAGAAGATTTGGGGACAAGGTGTGCGCTGATGACATGAAAATAATTTCGAAAGAGAGAGAGAGAAAAATAATTAAGGAGTGTACAAAGAGTTTTTAATTATAAAAATAAAATAATAATGATAATAATAAAAATATATTATATATGTGGTTATGTGATATTTTAATAATTAATTTATTTTATTTTAATTAATAATATTTTATTAAATAGTATAATAATTTTACAATTTTTATTGTGTTATATTGTGGAATGTATTTTTCAAACTGAACTATTTTATTTTATTTTCTGAAGTCTTTCATGTTTTATTTCGTCGTCTATTCTGTTGTTTTTGTTTCGTCCGTAAAGTGTGTATATGTAAATTGTCGTCCGTCCGTTTCTCCCCTATCCTACATTCGGCCATCCTGACAAATCATTCGACCTCGAATGACGGGTTCCATTTTTTCATATAATCCACAACTGTATTTGTTTTATTTGGGCCTTCGCCCTCCCCGACTTTTTCTACTTTATACCTTCCATGGTTAAGTTTTTCAACAATCCTATATTGTCCTAAATATTTCGGATTAATTTTTAATCCAGCACCAAATTGCGTTCTTTTTATAGCTACCAAATCATCTAAATCGTAATATGTTTCAGGAACTCTTTTCTTATTAAGTCTTTCGATTTTCGTATTGAATTTTTAAAATATTCTCGCGAGCCTCTTCCCTAACAATATCTCTATCCTGATCTAATTCTTTTATAGCAGCTTCATCAAGAAGTTCTCGAATGTCTTTATGTCCCGGAATACGCATTTCTAGACCTGTTAAAATTTAAAATGGTGACACTTTTGTACTTCGTGGAGCGGTATTGTTAATGGTTTGTTGTACTCTATCTGTATGCTTGTACCAATTTCCCTGATTTTCTACACACAGTTTGGTGAGCATAGGAACTAAAATCTTGTGCATTCTTTCTACTTGACTATTCCTCGTGGTACTCCAGTAGTTATTAGTAAATGGTGTATATTGGCTTCATCACAATATTCCTTGAATGCGTTCGATGTGAATGCTGTACCACGATCAGATATTATTCTTTCAGGATTCCCAAAGATCGTTGCCTGTTTTTTTAATTTATCAATAACTTCATTAGTTCCTGTACTTTTCGTCGGGTAGAGCCATACAAATTTAGAGAATGCATCAACTACTACTAGTATAAGATTATACTGCTTACGAGTTTGTTCCATTGGACCAACGTGATCTATGTGAAATGTTGCGAGTGGCTTATCAAATTTGGCAATTGGATTTAGAAATCCTTCCTTCTTCCCTCTGAAACTATGCATTCGATGCAATTTTTCACAACTGCAACCGCCTTTGACTTTAAATTTGGTATATAAAATGTCTTTTCTACTAAATCCTGTGTTTTTTTAACTGCGAAGTGTCCCTGACAATGAGCTAGCTGAATTATTTCTTTTTCTAGCGCTGATGGTATGACCACTAGTTCCTTGATGGGATCCTTGTAGAGTACATCGTGTTTTAAGAAATAATCGTCATAACTATCACGTTCCAAGATTTTTCGTATTGCTTTAATCCAATCATCTAGTAGTTGTGCCTCTTTAATTCGGTGGTTTAATGAATCTTCTAACATCAAACACGCAAACCGACTTAATGCATCCACATGTTTCATTTTAGTTCCTGATCGATGTTCTACCACGTAATCGAATTCCTGTAAGTACATTGCCCATCTTGAGACTCTTAATGGTACATCTTCTTTTTTCAACGTCATTGTAAAAGCATTGCAATCTGTTACGATTTTTATTTTCTTTCCTAACACATATACTCGCCATTTTTTTAGCGCTTCTATTATTGCTAACACTTCTAGCTCATAGGAATGATATGTTTGTTCGGTTGCTGATGTTTTGCGACTCATGTATTGAACAGGATGAAGTTGTTGATCTTCTGAATCCTTTTGCAGTAGAACGCCTCTGTATCCGTACATACAAGCGTCAGTATGAATCTCGGTTAGAGCCAATTGATTGTATAGTTGAAGTACTGGTGCACTTACCAATGCTGATTTCAGCTCTTGATACGATATAATTTCTTGGTCCTCGAATTTGAAAATAGTTTGCTTTGAAAGTAAATCGGTAAGTGGTTTCGCTATTAATGAATAATTTGGTACGAATCGTCGGAAATATGATGTTAGACCTAAAAACCGTTGAAGCGATTTTTTGTTTGTGGGCATGGGAAAATCTTTAACAGCTTTCGTATTTTCTTCGGATGGTTTTATTGAAGAGTTCTCGACAATATATCCTAAGAAAGTGACTTTTTTTCTGAAGAAATTGACTATTGATAACACTCTTTCTAACTTTCGAATTCCATCTAACTCCGTTTTGGATGGTATAATTATATCGTCCATATACACTACAATTGTGCCCTCTTGTATTAATTCACGAAATATCCCAAATATGTATCTACAAAAAACTGCAGGCGAATTTGAAATACCAAAAGGGACAAAAAGAAATTCATATTGACCATTGTGCGTCACAAACGATGTAAACTTACGGGAAGACTACTCAACTGGCACATGGAAAAATCCATTGCGTAAATCAAGCGTTGTATATAGTGTAGCTGCTTGTAATCTCTGCATAACGTCGTCTATAAGAGCCATGGAAAATTATCACGAACTATCTTTTGGTTAAGTTTTCGAAAATCACAGCATAATCTTCTAGTTCCATCCTTTTTAGATACTATTACTTCTGGTGACGCATACTCCGAGAAGCTTGGTTGGATAATTCCTTCTTCTAACCACTCTTTTACCTGTTGTTCTACATCGCATTGATCGCCATGCGATAATTTTCTTGGGTGCTGATAAACAGGAATTTCGTCTGATAAAATTAATTTCATTTCTACTGTGTTTGTTTTAGGTTTTTCTTCTTGATATCCGCATTTCTTCTCCGCATTTCTTCTCCGCATTTATAGAAAGACATATTTCACGATTTTCATTCCTCAATTCTTTTATACTCGATTCCTCATCTTACATCTTTTTCGTGAAATTGACTCCATTTGAATCAATTTTTATATCTACCTGAGTAAGAATATCATTACCAATTACAGCAGCATATAGTATATCATTTTCTTTGGCAACATGAAAATGAATTATCATTTCTACATCATTTACTTCAATTGGTGCTTTAAAATGTCCCACTGTCGTAATTTCCATTTGTCCTATACCAGTCAAGTTTTTGGTTTTTGAATTTAGCTTAACATCATTTAATCTCAAAAATGTGTCATATCTTAAGACTTATGTGTAACTTCCTGTATCTATTAAAACGGACACTGTTATATTTTTTATTTTAAAATCAGCAAAAATTCTATTGTTTGTATGAATAAGTTGGTCGCTATCTTCTACTCCTAGATTAAGATGAACATTCCTATTTTCCTCCTTGAAAGGGTTTTTTGTTTGTGCTTTGCACTCGAAGGAACGATGTCCTGTTTCACGACATTTAAAACATTTGTATTCATTCTTGGGGCATTCTCTGGCCATGTGATTGCGATCTCCACACTTGAAACATCGCCTATCGTCATTTTCTGGCCGATGTGTGTTTTGAAACGTATGATATTGGTTTCTTGAGTTTGAAGACTCAGAATTTTTAACCTCTGTTTCAGGTACATGCCACTTGTTTGGTGACTTGTTACCGTACTGAACTTTTTCATAAGTTTTAATTTAATCTTTTAAATCGTCAATTGTTCGAGCCTGGTATAAAATACTCTTGTTAAACATAGAGTCCGGTATACCATCTGTGAAATATTCTATCAAACTTTCCTCATCTAATTTTATAGACTTGCCGATCTCCATTAAACTATATAAATATTCCCTATAACTTTCCTGTGGCATTTTTCTGCGATTACGTAACAGACGATGAACTTCAAGAGTTGAAAGTTGTGTGCCAAATTCCTTTGTCAATGAAGCTTTCAAACTAGACCAGTTTTTAATGTTTGTCTAACTTCTAATATATAACTTTGCAGCTCCTATTAACAGCTGCTTAGCATATATGAACATTTGCAACTCATTCCATTGCACAATGTTAGCATTGTCTTCAAACTCTTGAAGCCAGTTACCCACATCTATATTTTCCGAACCAGAAAAAGTGGAGAGAG